>JZKD02S1601139.1:86736-106068 GCA_000966675.3 Picea glauca
TGGCAATTTCTCTGGTGGACGTAGCCCACACTGGGTGAACCACGTAAATCTGTGGCTCTCTTGTATTGTGTGTCTTCTGTGTTTTGTTTCTGCATTTGTTTTATTTTATTGCTCCGCGGTCCTGTTTTTCTAACAACAATAGAGCACCGTAGCATTCACTTAGATCTAGGTTAAGTTAGCACTTAGCATTGGAAAAATAGGTTTAGCACTCTGCACTTTCATATATGTCAGATCTACACTCATACATCTAAGAAGCACAAAGAAAAGTGGATCTATCTAAGAGTAGCATAGAAAAGCACATAACATAATCATATCAAAGCATAACACATGGAAAGAAACCAACACATTAGGTCGAAGCACCGAGCACAACACACAGAGTTATTGTGGTTCACCCCCACCTTGGGGCTACATCCACAAAGTCTTCTTCTTCTTTATTAGCTTTGGTCAATCAAGTTACAACACAGATCTCACACTTGTACTCGGCATAGGACATGAGATCTGTGTGTACCTCGCCAGATCCTCCTTCCCTGAGTAGATCTAGCACAAAGCCTTCTTACAATCTGTGCACTCAACACTTATAGCACTTGCACTTAGCTCTGCAAGTCGGTCACATAATATACAAAAAGCCTTTACTAGCACTTAGCTTATCTTTTCTCCCTCTCCTACATTGCTTAGCTACTTATTTATACTTTACAAAATAGGCCTAAAACATGGGTAAACCCATGGGTCAACATCCCTTTCCCATTACATTAACCCAAAACCCTAAAAGGGCCCCAAAAGTGGGTTGAGATCCCGTGATCTCTGCTTTGCCTGGCGCTCCATCTTTGACAGGTTGTCGAAGTCCAAAAACGGTCAAATATGACCAAGTGTTCCTCAAAACTTGGTCAAGGGCCAACAGGCCCCCAACACTCACCTGTGACTCATCCCGAGTCACTCTGGTCTGATCAACTCCACTTTGAATGTCTCGAGCTTGGCCTAAGTTACTTCGACCTGCTACAGTGCGACAACCTCTTTCTCAGTGAACTCTTGCATCACTGCATCGTTTACTGGTCCTTCCATGCCCTGTTCTGCGGTGATGACAACCTGTTCAAGCTTGGTTGCCTAGCTCTCAACTTGAGTGAAAATTTGGCATGTTTTCTCTTGGAGGGGTTGAAATCAATGAGAAACTTCCATCACTTTACTTTAGAGCATGTGTACCTATTGTTGGGCGGTGCATTGTTCTGGAAATCACTTCATTCTTTCGACTGGGGTCAAGGCCTTCAGTTGCGCCTGTAGCGTGTCTTCATGTTTCTTTGCTTCTTGGAGCTGCGCCTCTAATGTCTGCAATTCTGGGTTCTCTATGAGGTTCTCATAAGTCTGGGCACTTCTAGCGCTCAGCTGCTTACATTCCAAAGCCAAGGTTTTTAACCTTTCAACTGCGCTATGGATATATCGTCCCCAACGGCTATATTGCTTCTTCATGGCGAAGTACGCTATGTCGTTGTTTTGATATCTCGGCAAAGCTCTAATTCTGCAATGTTTCTTTCTGCGAAGTATCCTCTAGAACTTCTTGTGACCTTACAGTATTAGCATTTTTCTTTCTTAAATTTCTAGCCTTCTTCCCAGTGAGCTTCATCTCAGTAATTCTTTTACCATTCTGATGCTTACCTTTTGTGGTCTTAGTTGCTTCGTGCTGTTGAAATTATTTCCTAGGGTTCCTGCGTAATACTTCTTTTGTATCGAAAATAGGTAACTCAATCTTCTCTGGATCCTCTAGTGTTCTCTTAGCCTCGACATCAGGGTTGCTAGTATTAAATATCTGTGATCGACTCTTATGTTCTTCAATCAAGTGTGTGATCCTTCTAGTCATAAAGTCTTTTAAATCTTGCTTCTTTTGTTCCAAAACTTCTTCCTCCTCTTTTCGTCTAGGTTGCTCTCTATCAATCCAAGGTTTTCCTATGAGCATGGTAAACGAGGCGTTGTCTTCAACAAATTTAATAATCTCAAAGTCTTCCTCTGTCGAATTTCCATTGACAGTCATAGGTATCCGGGCAAGCCTTCCACATAGGTTTACTATCTTTCCTCTGAATAAACTTGTTCCTCCCAGGGAAGGGATCATGGCAGGCTTTCCTATAGCTTCCCAGGTTCTTCCTGACATAATGTTCACTTATGTTTCTTCATCAATAATGCAGTCAATGTTGAAGTCCCATATTCTTGCTTTGACTTGCTCCTTTTCATTGAAGATATCTGGTAATCGGACATCTTTATGTTCCTTCAGGGTTTCTTTTATCCGTATTAATATTTTCTTTGATTCTTGTTGGGTTTCTGCCTTCTAGTCTTCTTGATTCAGATTCATCCTTTCTAACTTAGTGATCATTCTAGGGCAATCCAATACGTCGTGGTCCAAAGCTTTGCAACAGAGACAACTAGGTTTTCTCCCAGGGAATTCCTTAGCAAGATGTCCTGGTCTTCTCCAACTGTAACAAAGAGTTAATCCTTTCTTTCTCTTCAATGATCCCCAACTCTTCTTATACTGCGCACTAGGATCATAGTGGCTAGCCTGCAAAAATTTTGTTCTAGGATCCTGCATCCACTTGTTAGTCCAGACATTCTTTCTATGCATCGATATAACATATCTATCATTAGATCTATTCACATCAAACTTTATTTTATCTATTAATGCCCTAGTTTTCAAACTAAGACAGAATCTATCAAACATAACTGGATCCATGCTCTAGAAACAAAAAATTTCACTTATCTTACTTCTACATAGCACAAAGCTTCCAGATCTAAGAACTTTTGACTATTCTTACCTTTATTAGAGAACAGAGCTTACAGATCTTACCTCTTTTCTGCAGATATGACTTCTTTCTTTCAGAAATTTCCACTTTTACTTTTCTCAGAGCACAGAGTGCTCAGATCTTGCTTCTTTTATTTAGATTTGATCTTCCTTTCTTCATATCTGACCTTATTCCTGGCACAAAGCTTCACAGGTCGAGTAAAAAGTTGCACACTAGAGCCACAGATCTACGCATAGAGCTTCCTTTTGCACAAAGTTTCATCTTCCTCAGTTCCTAGCAATCACAGTTTCAGGTCCCGACAACAGAACCATTTGTTGGCACAGGGGCAGACCTAGGGTCCAACGCTTCAACAACGCACCAACAAAACCCTAACTACCGGCCCTTTCGGCAACACTTGCGAAGCAGATGAAGTCTCACCCGAGGTAGAGGTAGGGGTGGTTGCAAGACTCAGGTGTCTGCAACCTTAGCTGGGACACAGATCTGTGATTCTTACTCTTAGCATGTACTTTAGCAAAGATCATTCTTCAGTATTTAACCCTCAAGGCACTCCGCAGATGGCACAGAGCACCACAACATTCACTTATATCTAGGCTAAGTTATCACTTAGCATCAGAAAAATAGATTTAGCACTCAACACTTTCATATATGTCGGATCTACACTCTTACATCTAAGAAGCACAAAGCAAAGTGGATCTATCTAAGAGTATCATAGCAAAGCACATAACATAAACATATCAAAGCATAACACATGGAAAGAAACCAACACATTAGGTTGAAGCACCGAGCACAACACACAGAGTTACCGTGGTTCACCCCCACCATGGGGCTACGTCCACAAAGTCTTCTTCTTCTTTATTAGCTTTGGTCAATCAGGTTACAGCACTGAGCTCACACTTGTACTCTGCATATGGCAGGAGATCTACGCGCACCTCAATGGATCCTCCTTCCCCGTGTAGATCTAGCACAGAGCCTTCTTACAATCTGTGCACTCAACACTTACAGCACTTGCACTCAGCTCTGCAAGTTGGTCACATAATATACACAAAGCCTTTACTAACACTTAGCTTATCTTATCGCCCTCTCTTACATTTCTTAGCTACTTATTTATACTTTACAAAATAGGCCTAAAACATGGGTAAACCCATGGGTTGACATCCCTTTCCCATTACATTAACCCAAAACCCTAAAAGGTCCCCAAAAGTGGGTCAAGATCCCATGATATCTACTTTGTCTGGCACTCCATCTTTGACAGGCTGTCGAAGTCCAAAAACGGTCAAATATGACCAAGTGTTTCTCAAAAATTGGTCAAGGGCCAACAGGATGATCCAAATCTGTTTCTCCTGGCTGTGCCAGAATTGCTCCAAGTGTTATAGTTGATGCATCTACATGCACATGAAAAATCTTTTCCCAATCCGGGAATACTAGAATAGGTGTTGTTACCATATTTTCTTTTAGGGTGTCCAAACATTGTTGACAATCCTCATTCCACTGAAATTTAGTATCTTTCTTTAACAATTTCTTCATTAGCGCAATGATCTACGCATACCCTTTTATAAAAAAATTGTAGTAGCATGTATGTCCCAATGTTGCTCTCAACTGGCGCACTGATTTTGGTGGTGGTAAATTGACAATGAGTGCAATCTTGGTAGGATCTACTAGAAAGCCTTGTTTGCACAGTATATGGCCCAATAATATTCAACAAGGTTTCCCAAAAATGCATTTCTTGATATTCAATGATATCTAACACTGCTTGCATCTTTCCAACATTAGCCTTAATACTTCCAAAAGATATTTTAATAGACTATATACAATCCAGTCATCCAGATACACTTCTAAAAACTTATGTATGAACTCCTTAAAATCATCCATTACTACCCTTGAAAATATGGTCGGTGCACTCTTCACCCCAAAAGGCATGACTGTGTACTAGTAGAATCCCCATTCTATCGTAAAAGTGGTCTTGTACATGTCTTCTAGGGCTATCTTGATCTAATGGTACCTTGAGAATCCATCTGTAAATGAGTATAACTCATGGCCTCCCACACTCTCTAATACCTCATCTGTGAAAGGGGTGGGAAAAGGGTCATGTAGGCAAGCACCCTTCAGTTTCCTCGGGCCTACATAAATCCTTCCCCCCCTTGTTTCTTTTCTTTCACTACCATAGGGCTTATCCATTGAGATTCTTCTATTGGTTCTGTAATTCCATCTTCTAACATCCTATCAATTTCTGCTTTCACTTTCTGCTTATATATTGGATTCAGTCTATAAGGTCTCTGTCGGACAGATATAGCCTTACGTTTGAGAAGTATCTTCATCTCTCCTATCTCTCCTACTATGCCCTTCATATATGTAAATGTTGTTGGGAATAGGTCACTATACTCACGCAGTAATTTTGTTATCCTCTCTACTGTTTGTTCATCCCAGTTGTCCCCGATACTTTCCATTTTAGGTTTATATGTTGTCCCAATATTAACTTTCATCACTTTGATAGGTGCAGCCAATACTTCTGATTCCAAATATGGACCTTAAACCTCTCTTTCCCCTTCAACTTATGTAATATGAATGTTGTGTGGGTCATCTTCCTCTGGTCCTTCTTCTTCTACATGATAGCATGACAGTAGTTCCTTGACTGTTTGTATGTTCTGTTGTTGATACTCTGTCATGAGTTCAACCTCTGGTTCATCAATAAATATCGCCCTTCTTATCTGTTTGAGTGTTGAATACATGTTGTGGTTCTCCTATTCAAATGAGAATGTTACTATGAAATTATGTTGTAATGTTGTCCATTTTGTAGTGCTTCTGCGCAGTTCCTGGTCTACATGCCAATTTTCTGGAACTCCTTCCAATGTATGGATGAAGTGATGAGGCCATTCCTTTGGTGGTGTAATCCTCCATAATGTTCTACATCTCTCCAAATGTTCTACTGGTGTCCCATGTCCACCATACCTCTACATCTTATTGCTCCCCTGCTCTGCGCCAAATCTAATGCGCAGTAGTCGCTTATATTGGTACTAGTCCTTAACTATTTCTTTGTGCGCACCCCACCATCTTGCAGGTGTTGCCTTGAGTTCAATGTCTAGGGCTAAGAGCCTCTGATTCTCTAACACTTCATCTTCGTATCTTGTTAGGAATTCTTCAAATTCATTCACCCCATGAAAACTGGGAGCTTCTCTTATCTCTGTACCTACCCATCTCACTGTGCGGTCTATTCTTGCGCACCTTCTTGTGGACACTTCATGTAATATTTGTTGCCAATTTTCCAACCTTGTATCTGAATCCGAAGCACATGATGCGATGCTCCTCTAGCTGAGTACTCCATCTGCAGTTGGGTTGACATAATATTCTCTGCACGCGGTGGTTCTGTACAACTGGTTGATTTCCTCAAGATTTAAGCAAGTGAGGACTACAAACCTTTATCCTTCTGATGGGTCCAGTGGTGCAATGACTATGTATTCTCCTTATTCAAATGTCATCTTCCTTGTCTTCAAGTTGATTATGGCCTGGTTATCAATTGTCCAATCCATCCCAAGCAATGTTGGATAAGGTGTTGTGCCATCCACTATTTCTATAAGTTCAAAGTCTCCCTTAGTGTGCACTCCATCCAAATCTATTGTCGCACATTTTAGCCTTCCAATTGGAAGAACTATGTGTTGGTTTTCTAGCTTCAGCTGAACATGTGATTAGACTAAGGTAGGCTCTCCCATACATTGCCATGACTTCTTGGGTAACATGTTTACCTCAGAGCGTAAATCCAGTATGATGTCCCCCATATTAAAATCTCCAATGTTGCCATTTACTCTGAATTCTCGGTTTGTCCTCCTTCTCGTATGGAGGTGATTGACTGTTTTTGTTCTAATTTCCCCTCTTCCTCTGTGTTACATATTTCTAACATATTTTCCAAACTTTAACAGATGATGGATCATTTAGTACTTTAACACGGGATTGCAGAAAGGTCTTTATGGTACTTACTTTCTCTACATATTGTGTTTCATTGGTGTGGTCCATTGATAAGAAAATCTCGTGTGTTGGTACATTCTGAGTATGTTGTGCAACTGATGTAGACGCAACATCTTGCTTGAGGAACTCCTATCTAGACTCCTTGAATGTTTCTTTTTCTTTCCCCACATCAAACTATTTATGTGATTCAGTATTCTTCTTCACCCATTGGTGTTGTGTTGGCTCTTGTCTTACTATGTCAGCTCCTGTCTTAGCTCCTTCGTGCATAACTATGTTAATATTTCTTCCATCATCCCTTGGTTTTGCAAAAATCCACTGAACATTCTGATTGTTCTGATTCTGCTTATCTTGAATTTTTCCCAATAATGTTGGACAGTCCTCTGTATCATGGTATGTTGCGGGACAGTACATGCAGGTCGCAGGTGGAAGTGGACATTCCCTGTCATAGTGTCCTAGTTGTTGGCAGTTATGGCACACTATTGGTCCTCTGCTTCTTCCAAATCCTCCTCTACATCGTCCTCCACTTCTATATCTACCTAGATCTGCTTTTGGTGCGTTGTATCGAGACACTTAATTATATTGTGCAAGGTTATATTGAGGCTACACGTTATTGTATTGTGGATGCGTAGTGTTGTATGGAGGTCTTACCTGGTTAAACTAAGGTGCACATTTCCCTGTCATCATTTATGCGTGTACCCTATAGGTGTCTGACATTCTCTCCCGCATCAAATCCATTGTCCTACAGTCTTTATCATCATGACCCACTGATTTGCAAAAGTTGCAATATGAACTCTTGGGTATTGCTTGATACTTCTACATCATTGGAAAATGATATGAGTCATGTCCATGTGCTTTGTAGATCTCGCACCATGGTCCCCCTGTTGGTAAGGGGTTTGGTAGCCTTTTTGCCATGTACTTTGTGAAAGTTTGGCACTCATTCTTGTGGTGTGCTTCCATCCTGCATGTGGTACACCAAACAACTTATCTTTTCCTTTTGCCCCTATTCTAGTTTAGTTGGAACATAAGGTTCTTCAGATCCTCCTTCAGCTCTTCTACTATTGGATATATCTTTTCATACTAGTTCTCTTCGAGTTGTAGGTCTTCATGTAGATCCTCTACCTGCGTTTGAAACTTTTGTTGCCTCAAAGGGTATTTCAGATGTGGTAGTAGTAAATTGACAAAGAGATGTCTATGTTGCATATCTGTCATGACATACTTCAATTTACCCTTCAATCGTTTGAACCACTAATCAATCTCCCAAGCAAACTCGCCTGGTTTTTATCTGATCTCAATCATATCATTCATGTATTGATCTTATGAACTAGGTTTCTGAAATTCATTTATCAATAGGTTCTTGACATCTGCAATCGTCCTTGTTGTTCTTGGTGGATTGTTTACAACTAAGCTCATGTACCAATCCAGTGCGCAATCTCTTAGTGTGATAGCTAACTGCGCAAGTTTTGTATCCTCATCTATGATCTGCTTTGCTTCCCAAATCTTCTCACAGATAAACAAGTGCTTTTTTGGATCCTCTGGTGCCTCTCCCTTCAATTCAGGTAACCTGATGATGGGATCATGTCTTGCCATTTTAAATAGTGATGAACTACGACCTTCGTGCGATGTAGATACTTGACTACCACTTCCTGAAACGTCTCCTCCAGTCATTTCCCCTTGATTGGGTGCACTTCATGTTGTCTTTCTTCCACTAAAATTCGGTTGTCTAAACGGTGGTGTTCTTTCTGGTGTATTAGTCGCACATGGGGTTAAGAGTTCCACATTGACACTAACATGGATAGGAGTTTTGCCTCCGGTTCTTGGCCCTAGACCTCTTGTCTTCCTTTCATATGTTTCACATAGGATTTCCTCAATCTTCTCCACAACCCAGAGATCCTCTACCTCTTCTTCATCACTTGCCAAGCCCTCTCTATCTACTATGGCTCTCTTCTTATTATTCATCTTATATTGGTAGGGTACTCCACTGTGTGTTTTTCCAATTGTTACTATGAGTTGATCTTCCTCCATCATAATTGGGTCCAAGGTGTCCTCCTTCTTTCCCCTATCCATCTCTTCCTCCATTTCTCCAGCTCTTGTCAGTGCTTCCCCCCTTCCCCCATGCATGTAGGGAAGTTTAGTTGTATGCTTCCATAGTCATCACAACTTTGTTATACAGTAAGATCTTGATGGAAGTATACAATAATCTGATATACCTACCTATGTGTCCCTTCAGGAACTCTTGTTGTACTGCGCTGCAAGACTTCGCAGTATCTACTGCAAATTCTGTGATAAACTTGCAACAATACTGCCTAGCCAAAAATCTACTGTGAGCCTGAATTTGTTGTTAACTTGTTGTAATTGCATGATCTCCATAGGATTCCACTCAAGATGTCTAATTCAATTCGTAGGGTGGTTGTCTTGCAACCTCAATAGCCACTCCTGCAACACATGTGAGAAATCAAAGAAAAAGACCTCATGCAAATCGCTAAACACATACTTGTCCAGATATTTGTGCGATGTTAAATTAGGGTTTCTGCTATCCTTCTGTGAAAACTCAAGATCCTTTGTTTTCAACCAACTTTCAATCTCCGCCTTCATTGGATTCCATGGTCTAAACATTCCTTTTTATACCTTCATTCTCTTCGCGATTCTTTCACGTATCCCACTCACTCAATCTCATGTAGTTCCAGCCAACAATAGAACCATTTGTTGGCTACTACTCTCTCTTCCTACTCTTAGGTTGACCCAAGTTCAAATATAAAGAAGCTTCCAACAAATCCGTCTAAAACTATTGGCCCTCCTGGTAAACCAGAAGGCAACACAACACAAAGTGTAATGAGCAGTCTCACCCGTGATAGTTCTATGGGTGACTGCAATGCTCAGATGCTTGCAGTCTAAGAAAGAGTGGGGATCTAAGATTGCAATTCATCTTCTTAAGCCTTGATATGATGGTTCTTTCTATTATTCTTAAGATCCATTCATATATTAAGTTTATGCATGCATTCCAACAAATCTAACATATAACAGATCTCACAACCTTATTCATTCATCAACTAACTACTTATAGGAAGTAATCATGCAATAACCACATCACATAACACACGTGTTATTGTGGTTCACCTCCTCCTGGGATACGTCCACAAAGATCTGACTTCTCAGGCTCATTTATTATGGTTCTACAATATATGGTGTCGCGCGCACTACAACTTCATTCATACAATCACAAAACAGACTGCACAACCTTGCGAGGATGACTAGATCGCACCAGGATCCTCAACTTGCGATCTAACCCTCAAGGTCTAGATACTCTTCTTCCATACAACTCAACAGCTTACAAAAATAGTATTCGACCTTACAATAGTTTCCTTGACTGCACAGACCAAAACTTAGCAACCAAACACACATGATAACAACTCTATCTCTTTCTTTTTTCTCTCCTTTCACCTAGACCTCCTAGGTACTTATTTATACTAGTTTTCTAGCTCATTGTCCATTACAATCTCCTACAAAAATGCTAACCCTAATGTCGTTAGGTTTGCATGCATGCATGTCTTGCATGCTTTCCTTGCACGTGTCACTTTTCCTTCCCGCTATCTTTTTCCAATTATGGGTTTTAACCTGCGCGGCTCTTCCTGTCAGTGCCTCTACTGACTGCGTTGTGATCTCCTCTTGGATCAGTGTCGTGCCCTCTGTTTGTGCCTGCTCCATATTCCTTTTTTCCTCCTCCAATTGTGCATTCAGTTGCGCTACTTACTCTTGGAGTGGTTCTACTTCTGCCTACTTCAGTGTTGTGCCCTCTGTTTGTGCCTGCTCCATATTCCTTTTTTCCTCCTCCAATTGTGCATTCAGTTGCGCTAATTACTCTTGGAGTGGTTCTACTTATGCCTGTCTCTCATATTTTTGTCTCTGCACAATGTTCAATTCGGCCTATAGTTTCTTCATGTCGTGATTACCTTTCAGGTGCTCTATGATGCTCATCATTTTTTGTCGGTTCTTGAGCTCTTGCATGGCTACACTTAACCTATCCTCCTCTTGGTCCCACTGTTGGACCTGCTCATCTTCATCCAGAGCTGCGCTGCTCTGTCAAACAATCATGTTGTCACGTTGCCTTGTTCTACCATTGTTTCCATTTGGAGTGCATCTTCTTGTTTCCTCTACGCTCTCCCCTCAGGAGGAGTTGTAGGAGTCAGTTTGTTTTTTAATTCCTCAATCTCTTGCCTATAGTGTTCGATGGTTTTGGCAATAAGATTGAGTTTCTCCTATGTGCTTGTGTTCTCTGCATGTGCACTTTCAGATTTGTGATTGTACATTGCTTTCACACCCTTTTCGATTCTATCTGCACGCTCTTTTTCCTCCTTGGTATCGAACTTGACTTGTTCGATCACCAATTCCAAGGCTTCCTTACCATCTCTTATTTCATGCAGTTCTGTTGCATATTTTTTGGCATGTGATTGTGGACATTGTTTGATATCATGTTCCTCCATCATAATTGGGTCCAAGGTCTCCTCCTTTTTTCCCTTATCCATCTCTTCCTCCATTTCTCCAGCTCTTGTCAGTGCTTCCCCCCTTCCCCCATGCATGCAGGGAAGTTTAGTCGTTTGCTTCCATAGCCATCACACCTTTGTTATACAGTAAGATATTGATGGAAGTATACAACGATATGATATACCTACCTCTGGGTCCCTTCAAGCACTCTTTCTCTACTGCGTTGTAAGACTTCGCGACATCTACTACAAATTCTATGATAAACCCTGCAACAATATTATTTAGCCAGAAATCTACTACGCGCATGAATTTGTTGTTAACTTGTTGTAACTGCACGATCTCCACAGGATTCCACTCGAGCTGTCTAATTCAATTCGTAGGGTGGTTGTCTTTCAACCTCAATATCCACTCCTGCAACACATGTGGAAAATCACAGAAAAAAACCTCATGCAAATCGCTAAACATGTACTTGTCTAGATATTTGCGCGGTATTAATTTAGGGGTTTTGTTATCCTTCTGCGCAAACTTAAGCTCCTTTGTTTTAGACCAACTTTAAATCTCCACCTTCATTGGATTCCATGGTATAAACATTCATTTTTATACTTCCATTCTCTTCACGATTATTTCACGGATCCCACTCACTCAATCCCATGCAGTTCCAGCCAGCAACAGAACCATTTGTTGGCTACTACTTTCTCTTCCTACTCTTGGGCTGGCCCATCTTGGTACCAAGGCTTTCAAAAGAGTGTGAAAGAAAGTTATCAGTGCAATAATATTTCTTTTATCACCTATGGTAGGCCACCTTGTTGGCCACTATTCCTTTGATAAGCATTGCCCCATCTCCCTGTCATGGTAGCATCTAAAACCTGTAGGAAGCAAACAATGGCTCCAATGAAACCTTTAATAACATGTAAAAAAACCTTTAAGAAAAATAAAAAGCAGTTGAATGATGAGATCTCCTCAATATTTTTGACCCATGCACCAAGCAATTGGAATCCATTTATTGATGCTACAAACGACATAGATTATCTTGCCCTATTATCTATGTGATGTATAATTTTGCTTATATATGAAAGCAAAACATTATCTTGCCTTGTTATCTATGTGATCCAATATTTTGCTTCTATATGAAAGCAAAACATTTTATTTCCTTGTTATATATGTAATGTATTATTTTGCTTATATATGGAGATAATCTTTGCCCGCTTTAATCTTTATATTGTTCTTATAGTTATTCAATTTGATAAGAACGACCTTTACACAAATTATCCACTAGTAATTAAGGGAAGGTGACCGCAAAGGAAAACAAATAGAAACAAAACTTTTTTTTTATGTTTTGGATAAATAGCAAATTCATGTTATAATGAGACCTTTGCTATGAAAATAAACAAATTAATAAGAAAAACATGTTATGAAATTAATAATTTTTCAATGAACACATTTTTTTGGACCAACAATATAGGCATTTATTGTTAGCATATTGTTAATTTTGTGGAAGGGATAATTACCTCTAACAAGTAACAATAAGAGCCTTGTGAATAGGGGTGGTAGGAGCGGGTGGGGTTATCTTCTCCCCATGGGACATATTTGAACAACCTTTTCTAGGAGTTTGGGTGTAAATTCCAATAAACAGGGGGAAGCTTGCGTTCTTTATAAAGGTTTTAGTATAGCAAAGAGCCAAGACATTGAAGAGTTGATTATCATTGGAGATTATGGGGTCATTCTTAACCAGTTTAGAAAGCAATCCCTCTCGAATGATATGAATATTAGAAGCATCATCATTAGAACATTGTCGAATCCAGATGCATTGCAAACTCTGCAATGTTTTCATCTTCTTAGAACCAATAATAACAAGGTTGATTCCTTTGCCAATCTGGCTTCTCGGAACTTGTTGGGAACATTGTGAATTGATGGTCGGGTTGTTCAACATTTCATCCCCTAATGCGAGTTGGGATGGATAGACCCACAAAGGCATTGTCCCATGGGAGGCACCCACCAACTAAAGAAATTGTGACAATTGCAAGAAGGATTAGGCTAAGGTAAGGAGTGTCGTGGGATATCAAACTTCATAGTGCGTTTTCTCTAGTGAGGAGGATAGGTGGTTGCTCCAGCCTTCTTATGCATGCACCTCTAGATCCTAGTGTACCTTCACACAAGTGCAATTCAACGACTTCTCTCTCTCGGCCAATACCACAGGTTTCTTCTATGTATGAGTTAATGGATGTAGTACACCTACGTACCCCTTGGACGTCACCATTCCCTCAACGTTCCTCAACCACTACCTGTAATAATGGATTTTTTTGGCTAAAGTCTTGTCGCACGCATGGAGATCTCTTTGGTGGGTGTGGGGGTATGTTGCAGTTCTTTCATTGTCCAAGGTGGCGACCCTTCATCCATCTAGGGTGGTGACCCTTCATCCGTCACTAAGCCATTACAGAGGATCTTTGCATCAAGAATGGTATTATGAATTGGGGTGGCGATGATCTGGATGTAGCCTTAACTCTAGTGTTCAAGGTAGCATTTCCCTTTGATCGTTTGAGGACAAAGCCTTTCTCAGAAACAATCTAGGCAGGTGTTCGAGTAAACAGCATGGCCAATGATCTGTCGGGTGTAGCATGATGGTGTTGAGAGCTCCAGGACAAGGAATATGAGGCTCTAGTTAATCTAGTCAATTCACTTCAAATCAACATGAAGAATGCCTCAATTCAGTTGCAAACCACAATGGACCTGCTAATTTCTCAAAGGCATGGAATTCAACAGCCACAGGATGAATTGGATGCCATTCATATAGAGGTAGTGGATCTTCACTCTAGGCCTCTCTCTTCAACCCAACCATCTTCCAGTCAGGAAATTTCGGATGCAGCTTCGTCTCCAACTCCTCTCAGGCAGATTCGAAACCTCAATTGATCACCAGAATCTACAAAAGAAGCTTGGGATGGAACTCCATTAGACAAAGGTTAACCAATATGCTCTTTTTTTGTTTTTTGATACTTGGTATATTTTATAGATGGTATAATAGGCTCTATAGTAGTTGTAAGCCAGTTTCAGGGTTTGTAGTTTGGACAATTTCAGATAGGGAAAAACTTTAGCCTGATTTTGAAATTTATAGGCTTATTTTGAATTTGTAATGACTCTCTCTATAGCTAGAACACAACTTTTTTTAATATAAATTTTACCAGTTTTATTAAAAAAAAAGAGCCCTGTAGAAATCGCTACGAAAATCCAAATTAAATCTTTTCATCCGAGCCATAGAGCTTGAAATTTGATATTGAATTACAAACCCATGACAATACCCATATTCAACATGCCAAAAAATAATAAGAATCTAGATTAATGTTTGCATTAATGGTAAGATAGGTTGTTTGCATCAATTTGCCTCACTCTCTCGCAATTTCATTGAATCGCCCACACCCTCTAGTGAACATGTCAATTTATGCAGAAAAAACATTGCTCTAAACTACGTGGTTCGATGGCTTGTATTCCAAATCTTTGATTTGGCATTTGGGTTCGACCTCCCGTCAAGCTCTCATATCCCAATGCCAACTCACCCAACCATTTGTCCATTTCTAATATTTCTTGTCCTTGTAAGTTATATAATTTTTCCTCTATAATATTTTCAGTTGAAGGAAGGGAATTATAGTCTCAAAAGAAAATTACCATAATAAGCAATTCATGCTCACATGATTCAAGAAGCTACATTGGCTTTGGTTTTAATGAAATTTTAGTGCACTTAAATGCATTTTTTAGTCCCTGTCGTAGCCATAGAGGGACTATAGCGATCGATAATTCATTGACCTCACATTAGTTTGTCCTTTGACCACAAATATTTGCATAATATCTATTGTTGGAACTAGGGAACTAAAAACATTGAATTTTATATAATAAAAAGTACCATATATGTAGTAATCTGATTGGAGGTCTTATTGTCGACTTTGCTATTCCCAATGTTTTATATGTTAACATATCCAAACTTTTTCATCATCTGCATTCTTTTTGAACCATATATTTTTCTTATGCATTGCTTGAAGGTGGATTAATGCTAGCATTAGTTCGAATGTTTGTGTTAGCATTTTTCTGCTAGCATTGTCTTAGATCATATACGGTGTTTTTTTTATTTGTACTAATCATATTGAAATGTTTAGATATCCAAGCTTTATAGTGATCGATAATTCCAAAGTTTATAATGTACTTGCCGCATGTATTTGTATTGAAATGTATCGACACTTTTTTTGAGGTGCTTGAATAGGCCTGACAGCTTAAATGTTTACATGACGTGAGGTCCTGCAATAGGCCTAACAGATTAAATGTTTCCATACCGCGAGGTCCTTAGACAGCCTGATAGCCTTAAATGTTTATCTAAATACACTTCTCGGAGTACATTTTTTCTCGAAATTTTCCATACAATGTTGCAATGACTTTGCATAATATTGTTGTCCACCGCCAGTTGAATAGGCATTGTATCTTTCATATTTCTTCTAGCCTTGCAATATAATTTCATCATCGTTGAAGCTACATACATTTTTTACTGGTCCGGTGAGTGCTTCTTCTTCATTGGTCCGTTGGTTGTTGCTTGTTGTTGTTGTTGTTTGGTTCACAATTCGACCTGCGCTTCTGCCTTTCATCGTTTCGGAGTAAGTTTCCATGCCATTGTTTCATTTTCTATTCCTTGTTTGTTGTTCAATGTTTGTAGTTTGCAAGTAAGAATGTTTACATATTTCTACTAGCCTGCTCATCGTATGTTTTCGGTTCCTTCTGTGCTTCGGTTGCAGCTTCCTAATCGTTGGAGATACATATGTTGTTTACCAGTTCGATGGTTATTGCTTGTTCGTTGGTTCGTTGGTTCGCCAGATGCTAGTTGTGTTTGTCTGGGGCCCTGGGGCTGTAGTTGGGCCTGTTCGTGCTTTCTCACTAGTTTGGTGTTTGTTGTTTTCTTTTGTTTGATTTGGCTTTGTAGGGTTGGGGTCCTGCGCCAGTAGTTAGAGCTGTTTATTTTATTTTTATTTTTTGGATTATTATTGTTTTTGGGGCGCTTTACGGTGTTCAGCCCCTGCACCCACGAGTCCACATGCAGTCGTATTATTTTCCATGTCTGGCGAGGTCGATATCTGTTCTGTTGTGAGATTTTTTTGGTGCTTTAGTGTTGACATGAAAGAAAATAGTTGCATGAAAAATAGTTGGAGAAGTACATTTGAAATTGCAATATCCGTTTATTTTTTGTTAAAATAAAACATATGCAGGCTGCATTTATAAACCATGTATGGTGAAATGTGCCCATATGACAATACATTTTCTTTGTCCTCTACACAGACTGGTGTGCCCACGATACAATTTCTCCTGTGCTTGAGATATGATATGTACAACAAAGATTCTGCAAAATTATATTTCCATGTCAGGAAGCATATCTGGGTAGTTTGCCACGGAAAACCAAAATCTTGTATCGTGGGAACAACAGTCTGTGTAGAGGATAAAGAACATGTATTTCCATCGGTGGAAGCATATCTGGATACTTTTCCATGAAAACCATAAATCGTTTAGCTACGACCATGCAATTTCGTAATATTTTGTGCCTTGTAATATATTTTGGGCAGGGAAAAAAATATTACATATTTACAGCTATGGATGGAGAAGCACAAAGGTTCATGTTTCTGCCTATCTTTTAGACTATTCGTTAAGTCTCTTTTACTGTATGTACATATTACTTGTTCTCCGGTGCATACTAGCTTCCATTCATGTTCATTGTATTTTTTGCATTCCCACATTCAAACAAAAAGAATAGCTGGAGAAAACGACGGAGTCTTGACTGCATCGATTGAAGAGGAGATAGAAAGGTGCATGCTTGTATTGTTATTTCATATTCTGTTGTTTTGTATTTCATTTATTTTTTATATATGTGTTCACCTAGTTTATGTTGTGTACCTTCCTACATAATAACTTATCTTCATTACATGTATTCCTGCATACTAACCTACTTCATGTCCGTTGTATTTTCGCTACATTTGACAAATAGAATGGATGGAGAGGACGATGGACTCTTTGGCGGGAATGTAGATGAGGCATTATAGAAGTGGATACATGTACTGTTATTTCATATTCCAGTGTTCATTTTTTCATTTACTGTCTGTGTATTTGTTGTGCTTGTTTTGTTGCTTCGCACCTTTTTTTTTAATCTTTTTTTTGTTATTTTCTTCCTTGAAATATAATATATTTTTGTGTATTCTCATGTGAATCATATTCTATTTGTTGTTACATTGGAATAAATCAACATGTTTCTATTTCTTTTACATGTATGTGTTCATACTAACTTGCCTTCCTATCCATTTCATATTCGACGTTGCCACCTTGGAAGAAACAGGTTGGTTGGACAGGAAGATTAATTGTTTTGTGCAACAGCAGAGGGTTATGTGGTACAATCTTCGAAAAGGTATACCAACTGTGCTAGTAAATTAAATATACAAACTGGGTGCGGGCATATAATGTTAGACTAGAAAACGATGGCTTGTCAACAATGGGCCTTTCTGCCCTCCCTATTTCTACTTTTTTCCATTTTCTATTATCCCTTTTGTTTTCTAATTGATCTGCTTAGTGGTCTTTTCGAAAATGCCTTAGTGCACCAGTTGGCGGACTAACAGTTTCACATCTATGGTCATGCTTCTACCTTATTCCATACTTACCCACTTTGTTGATTGTGGGTGCCAGGTTGGCGGGTTCAAGATTTCTCCCCTGGCTTCCGGGTGTCCGCGATATACAGATTGGTCCTGGTGCCCCGCCCTCACGCCCTGTTTACTGTTACACATTTTTCCAGTCAAAAAAATCAAATGCATGCAATTTTACGCTTGTTTAGTCCTTCTGATGGACAGTATACAATGCATATGCTTAGTTAGTGTTGATGTTCATATACACATGCTTGCATGAGAAAAAGTTGGACTAGTGACATGGGCATGAGCAGTCAGTCATCCCAGACATCAGTAGACTGACAAGGCCAAAGGTAAATATGCATACGCTCTGCTCTTAGCATGTTTGCCAAACAAGTATCCTCATCTATTTATTCATCTATGGCATGGTGAGTATGTTGATGTCATCTGCAATACATGGTTTGCAGTTCTCAAGAAGTATCAACAAGTACAAGTGAGACGCGGAACATAGCACAGGTTCCGCAGAGTAAGAGGTGTGGTTGCAAAACTCTGGCTCCATAGTTCATCGAATTTGTGCGTGTACTTGTAGATTTATGCCCGTGAAAGAAGAAGAAAAAAAAAATGCACACTACCATTCACTTTAGTTTTCCTATTCAAAAATTGTCACCAGGTCTAGAGTTGTAACACCCAAAGTACTATCAATAGAGGGCTTGAACAACCGCTGAACTGGACAAGTGTTCGTCGGGGACATAATGGTTGTCTATAGCACCTACCCGGACAAGGAAAACAAAACTAGATCCATTATGCCTGCTGACATGACAGACAAGGAGGCCATGATGACATTGACACTGACTATTCCTACACAACTTGTACAGAAACATGTAGAAAAGATATTGTCGGGTAATGGGATATCCATTACAAATTTTAATATATTGTCCAAAACAGTATATGACCGTGGTGATTGTGATCGGATTATTTCGCTCAACAAAACAAGTATTGTGGAAAAAATTCTCGCTGTTTGTTCAGAATATCGTTTCGTCCTGGACGCGACTATCAACCAGCTTGCACATAGCAGTGATATTTACCCAATCAGAACCATTGGCATAGCTATCACACTGGCGAGAAAACTTGGCTCGCAACACATTCTCCATATAAAGGATGGAGTGTCGGATAGCGACAAGGCAATGGTACCGCTTTCCATATCCAGTTTTGTCCTTTACTTTCGCATCTGCATGTATCTCGGGTAAGTTACACAAATATTGCATTGTTCCATGTTGCAGCTGCAATTGTTTGATACTTTTTCAAATTTGTTTTCATCAATGGAACAACAATTGCATAAAGGGCAGTTTCCACTTATGCTCTTAAAAAATATAACAAAGAAAAGGGATGTTAGAGAAAGGATCTTTCGCACAACCCAGGCAACGTTTGTAACAGAGTTGCGAGCAGATATAGTACAGGATCTTAAGAAACTAGCTAGCTCTAGA
>JZKD02S1601139.1:127508-141037 GCA_000966675.3 Picea glauca
GTCTTTCTCTTGATTTGGCTTCTTCCTTGAACCAAACTTCCTTTTGTTCCTAAAATTCTTGAATCTTGTTGTAAAGGCTTGATCATCGTAATTCTTTTGGGGTTTCTCTTTTGCATTGATCCTTGATTCTTCTTGAGCACAGCAAGTCCAAAGTTCTTCAAATGTAGGATACTCCTTCCTTGTGTTCATGCTTGCGGCAAATGCATACCATGTATTGGGAAGACCATTGAGTACTATGTTTACCAATTCCTTCTCTAAAATGATCTCTTCAATAGCTTGTAGTTGATCTCTTAACTGTGATATTCTCACAAGGTATGATGTTATGTTGTCATCATCATTCATCTTCATGTCATGGAGCTCATTCTTCAGACTCATTACTTGTCCAATGTTTCTAACTGAGAAGAGGTTTGTTAGGGCATCGTACATCTTCTTTGATGAGTCAAGATGGGAGATGTAGGGTATCAAGTGGTCTTTTATAGAGTCCACTATGTTATTCATGGCATTGATGTCACCGTCTTTGAACTTTTCCATAACTGCAACGTTCTGCAGTTCTTTCTCTTTTCCTTCTTCAAACTCTGGTTTCATGATCTTTCATTTCATGATATCCAACGCTTTATTTTTGGAAAGGATGAGGTCAATCCTTTTCTTCCACGCTCTGGAGTTTGAAGCTCCATATAACTTGTTTTCTGACTTCATGGAGTAGGTCATGGCTTCTTTGACTTGGTCAACCCTAGATTTGACCAAAACTCAAACTTGACGTCTTGGCTTGCTGAGAGTACCAGGAGATGCGCTAGGCTAGGGCGCACTGGTCTATCTAGAAATTAGGTCAATCCCTTCACTTAAGGTGCCTCAATGAGAGGATTAGGGTTTCTGCAACTGCACCTGCTAGTAACCCTAACGACAATGCTTTAGTGATTGCTCCTGCTAGAAACCCTAGCAACAATTCTTCAATGAGCTTAACATCCTTATGGCTATGCTTCCTTCCAGCGGTTAGACTGAATGAAGGAGGTGTGGGCCCATAACCTGTTAGAATATAATGTATGTGCTCATTTTATCATCGACAATATCACTATTGTCACCCAACCATAGGCCGAAGCCACCCTCCGAGCACCTTATCCTTGACAGAGAATCACTCTGGAAGCAAACCCTAAGACAGATAGCCAAACAAAGTGTAGAGCACCTTTCCCCAAGGATAGTGCACCAAACAAGAGCTGATCAGATAGTCCAAACCATAACCAAGAGATAGTCGAAGCCAAAATGTAATCTGCTAGCTGCAGCAGTTGCAACGACAACCCTCCTACAAACTTGCGCACATACTGGGCAACTGCAGTGCGCACAAGTGCTACTCTATAATTCTGAGAATGCCTGCCAGAATGAAGACTGACCTCCTATATGTATACTAATTATGGCTAACTACCTGGGTCGACTTCTCATTCTAGGTGTTTATTTACTTAGTATATAATATTTCTTCTGGCCGACTTCTTCTCTTGTAGGCTAATAACCTAATAGCAATTATCCTCTTGAGTCGACTTGTCTTCTAAGGTTATTAGCCAACTCATTAGGGTTTCTTCTTGCTTCCCGAAATATTCTATTCTCGTCAGGTTTACATGTGGAGGCAAATACCTCCCGTAGCTACCATAATTTTAACATAAAGTCCATTTTTAGTGCCATGTTTTTAAACTCCCTATATTTTCGAGATATTTCCATATGCAAAGTCAAATTCTACTTCTAAAGTCATATTACCTACATATTGTACTATGGCTAGTGTAACATACCCAGTACCCTCTATAATTGCTAAGGATACAATGTACTTCTTGAAAACTAAAAATTTCCTTCATCTTCTTGCTTTGATACCACATTGTAATTTGCCCAGCCATCTAACTAGGCTAAAATTCACACATTGTAGTTTTGATACCATTCTTTCCTCACTGCCCTGCCATTATAATGATTAATGCATGCAAACAAGATACTGTAGGCTCAGGAAGACACAATTACTCAATAATAGATACCAATGCATATTTATACGTGCATATTGTACAGCATTCCATTTATAACTTAAAAGCATGAATTCAACATAATTACAATTCAACATAAACACTTGTATTTGTGGGAAATTCAATCACCAACTGGATGCATACGAAAAACATTCCACCCAACCATAGGCTTTCTATTGTTTGTACTTTTTCTACAACATGGCCACCCCTAAGCTGGGAGTATAAGTCCACAAAGATGAATTCACCTATGGATGGATCTAATCCTCTCACATAACCCAATTTTCACTGAAATCACAATATGCAAACTCTCATAGAAGTCTTGACCCATCGTCTCTCTTTCCCCTTCATCTTGCACACACCAAGGAATAAGATCCCCTTTTTTCCATGCAGTCCCTTGAGCTATCCCACTTCCTACTTGGACTCCAAGATAGATTGACCAGGAAATCTCTCTACTATGACTCCAGAGATTCTCGTCTATCACTATTTTTTCTCAATTACCATAATTTATCATGCACATGGGCATAATTCCCACATGAATCTCATAACAAACATTTCCCCTCATTCTATTATATTCATTGGATGGTAGCTTAGCTCTCAGACAATCTCTAGGAATAATGATTGACAACTCTACCTTGCATAACCAAAATTCATGGTTTATATTTGCATGCTAACAACTAACCACATGTCTTCCTAGGAAGCCCGCATATCTCTCTTGGCAACTAATTCCAATGTTTATATGACTTAGGATAATATAAAGTAAAGGACTCATGATTATGATGAAATAATATTATTTTACTTTTCCCCCTACTTGAGCCCCTAAGCCCCTTTTCTTTCCTCTCTCGTGGAATCATATTTCCCCATGTTTTTCATCCTTCTCTGCCTATAACCTATGATGCATTTTATTATCAATGTAAAATATTTACATATTAAATCATCTTGCCCTCAGTCATTCATTGTATACACATATATACATTGCTAATATGGGGGTCAAAATTGGGGTGTCACATTCCCCTCTCCCTAAATTTTGCACCATCCTCAGTGCACGTCACTATTTGTTGGTTCGTTATATTATTTGCAGTGAAAGTCTAGTCGAGGTGGATCGACTGATAGTCAAAGTCGAAGGTCGAGGTGAGTTGATCAGGTAAATTCGAATTCGAAGGTCGAGGTGGTTCGATGTGGTAAAGACATCAACAACAAGTCGAAGATGTCGACAAGCGGGCGTATGGCAACCGACTAAAGACCGAATGAAGACCGACCAATAGTCGATGGTAATCCAACTTGGTAGTCGAATGTAATAGAATCCTGAGATTCACGGGATTTGTATCCAATGATCTTCATGGATTTGTTACTTTTTTGGGGCACCTTTTCCATTTTTTCCTATTGTAAATCCTATAAAGAAGGTGTGTTGTAATGTTGTAAAAGATAATCAATGAATCAATCATCGTAGAGGTTGTTGGTCATGTAGATGTAAATCGAATTGGCTACATGGTTGTTCTTGTGTAAGCAAGAGGGTATGATGTCGGTTGTGTCTTAGGTGTGGACCAAGGTTAGACATGTAAACTTTTATTATGAATGAATAAGACAACAAGGAGCAGAATGCTAAAGGAATGTTGGTTTTTCCTATTTGGGTTTCTAGGGTAAAATCTTTGTGTATTGTGTGTGTGCTTTGTCATTTAATTTCTTGTTTAAGATAAATCTTTCTTCCTCTCTTCTGCTAGGTTTAGCGTGGAAGTGTGTCTCATTTCCTAACATGTGGTATCAGAGCTTGGCTTGACAACCTTGAATTTGAGTTAAACCCTAGGTTCAATAAGAGTTGTAAGTTATATATCTTTGAAGAATTGTGTTAAAGAATGGCGAGCAACTCAAGAATAGAGATCGAAAAATTCAATGGCTATAATTTTGAGCTTTGGAAGCTTAAAATTGAATATCTCCTTGTAGATCGAGAACAATGGACAACAGTCTGTTCAAGTACCATGCCTACATGTATGTCAATGGACGAATGGGAGAAACTCGAGAGAAGGGAAAGCAATATGATTCGACTTTGTCTTGCAAATTCGGTATTGTTGAATGTCTCATGCGAAGATTTGACCAAGAAACTCTGGGACAAGTTGGGAAGATTCTACCATTCGAAATCCCTGGTAAACAAGTTGTTTCTCAAAAAAAACTGTATATTCTGAGGATGAGTGATGGAAGTTTGGTGATTGAGAATTCAAATGTGTTTAATACCATTAGAATCTAGTTATCTGTTGTGGATATTAAAATCACTAAGGAGGATAAATGTATTAGCATGTTATGTTCTTTGTCACACTCCTGGGATAGCTTAGTCGTGGCTATAGGGAGTAATGCAACCACATTGGCATTAGAGGATGTGGTTGCATCTCTACTATCAGAAGAAATGGGAAGAAAGAACATGGAAGGATCAACCAAAGATGCTTTAGTGGTGAGAGGTCAACCGGTTGACAGAGTAAAAGGCAAATTATCCAGTAGAAAGTCTAAGTCGAAGGGTAGATCTAACTCCCATGTTTAATCGATGAGAAGATGTTGGAAATGTGGTAAAGTTGGGCATTACAAAAGGGACTGCAAGTCGAAGGCAATGGAATTCAGTACAAGATCCGACGAGAAGCAATCGACTAAGAGAAAGACAACTCCAGATAAGGGAGGTGATGTGTACCTGGCATCAACCAATACACAATCAGATCAAGATGTTTGGTTGATCGACTCAGAATAATGCTATCATATGACACCACATAGAGAATGGTTCAGTGAATATGAACAATGTGAAAGAGGAGAAGAGTTCTTGGGGGGCGACTCAACAACCAAATTTCTCGAATGGGGAAGGGTTTGATTCATACTACGGGATGGGAGGAGTAGAACCCTTCCAGGTGTGTTACACATTCTAGGTTTGGAAAGAAACCTAATACCTGTCAGCAAGATGAGTGATGCAGGGGTTCACATTCTATTTTAGAAGGATTCGTGCAAGATGGCTAGAGGTGCGATGGTCTTAATGAAAGGAGTTCGGATTGGAACCTTATACAAGTTATTGGAGAGTGTCAACTTGACTGGATGCACCAACATCGTTGTTCCTGAAGTCAACTTGACTCGGGCCGAGTTGATCCAAACCAACTCGATAAGTCATCATAAAGTCGACCCGACCATGCTATGGCACTAAAGGACCAGATACATTCGAGAGAAAGGACTTTGAGCTATGCATAACAAAGGTATAGTTGAATACTTTCTTGAATGTAATTTAGAAGTTGACTTTTGTGAACATTGTATATATGGAAAACAAAGTTAGGTGAGGTTCCTATCTGGAGAAACAAGGGAAAATGAGATTCTATAGTTGGTTCATAGTGATGTGTTTGGCCCTATTACAGTGCCTTGACTTGGTGGATCCATGTATTATGTCTCCTTCATAGATGATTTGTCCAGGAAGATATGGATACATTTTTTGAGGAAGAAATCAAAGGTTTTCGAGAAATTCAAAGAGTTTAAATCTCTTGTAAAAAAACAGACAGATAGAAAGATTAAGGTGCTAAGGAATGACAACGGTGGTGAATTCTATGGAAAATAATTTGATCAGTTATGCAAATAGTGTGGCATAGTTTGCCAAAATACCACTCCATATACCCCACAACAAATTGGAGTTGTCGATATAATGAACAGAACATTGATGGACAAGGCAAGGAGCATGCTCAATGGTGTTGGGCTCTCACAAGAATTCTGGGTGGAGGCAGTCAATAGTGAAAAATGTATGGTGAATATGTCTCCTTCATCAGTGCTAATAGACATGACTCCACATGAGGTATGGTTTGGTAAGAAGCCTTTGGTTTCACATCTCAAGGTATTTGGTTGTGATGCATTTGTGGATTTTCCCAAGGAAAAGAGGAGCAAGCTTGATAAGAAGGTAGTCAAATGTATTTTCAATGGACACAAAGAAAGAATGAAATGATATAAGCTCTAGGATCCTGCATCAAGGAAAATAGTGTACAGTCGAGATGTGATCTTTAGAGAAGTCGGAAGTAAGTCTGAGCATGAAGAAATTATTCAGAGCAAGAATAATCTTGAGACAATACAATTTGAACTAAGGAACACAGAAGATGATTCAGATGAGTTGACCGAATCAAAATAAGAGGTGGAACAACCAAACCCGGTTGTAAGGAGGTTAGAAAGAGTAAGAAAACTAGTCGAAAGGTATAGTCTTCCCGACTTTCGTTCCACATTCGTGTTAATTTCCACCGATGATGAGCCCAAGTCGGTTAGCGAGGCAGTCGATTCAGCAGAGGGAAAACTCTGAAAGGACGCCATCGTCGAAGAGATGGAATCCTTGCAAAAGAATGAGACATGGGACTTAGTCAAATTACCTAGTGGAAGAAAATATGTCGGTAGCAAAGGGGTATTCAAGAAGAAGATGAACACAACATATCAAGTCGAGAAATTCAAAGCTCAAATGGTAGCGAAAGGATATTCCCAAGTCGAAGGAATCGACTTCGGTGAGACTTTTTCCCCTGTCGCAGAATTAACTTCCATTAGAGTACTAATGTCTCTGACTGCAACATTTGATTTGGAAATAGAACAGATGGATGTAAAGACAATGTTCCTACATGGGGACCTGGAAGAGGAAATCTACATGAAACGACCTGAAGGATTTGTAGTAAAGGGAAAGAAATATTTGGTGTGCAAACTGAAAAATATCCCTTTATGGTTTAAAGAAATCACCAAGGATGTGGTACCAGAAGTTCGACACATATATCATTAGTTTGGGGTTTGTGAGAAGCAAAGTTGATCTCTACATGTAATACAAAGAAGAAGGTGGGCGTTTCATATATGTAGCATTGTATGTCGACGACATGTTGTTGATTGGAAACAACATGGATGCAATAAAGGAGGTGAAGAAGCAGTTATCCTCCAAGTTTGACATGAAGGATCTCGGTGCAACGAACTTCATTATGGGAATGGAGATCAAGAGAGATCGAGCGGCTAGAAAGCTCTGGTTGAACCAGACAAAGTATATTGAAACAATTTTGAAACGTTTCAACATGCAGGATTGCAAACCTGTGAAGGTGCCAATTCCAGTGGGAGCAAGGCTAACTATTGAACAATGTCCAAAGACACAGGAATAAATAGAGGACATGGCACGTGTTCCCTATGAAAGTGTTGTTGGTAGTCTAATGTATGTGATGGTATGCACTTCACCAGACAATGCCCATGGAGTGAGAATGTTGAGCAAATACATGTCGACACCTAGGAAGGAGCATTGGACAATTGTCAAAAGAGTATTCAGGTATTTGTGTGGCACAAAATATTATGCTATATGCTACCAAGGAAAACCTAGAGGTGACAGTGAATTAAATGTACATGGCTTTTTCGACGTCGACTGGGCTGGAGATATGGATCGACAGAGGTTGACCAGTGGATATGTGTTCAAGATGTTCGATAGAGCAATCAATTGGATGAGTAAGTGACTGACAGTTGAAGCCTTGTCAACAACAGAAGTTGAATACATGGCAACCGCTCATGGAATAAAAGAAGCAGTATGGATGCAAAGGTTGTGTTCAGGAATCGGGTTTGAGCAGAGAGATATGAAGATAGGTTGCGAAAATTAAAGCGCAATATTTCTGGCAAAGAACCCTGCTTATCACTCTAAGACTAAGCACATTGATTTACAATACCATTTTGTGAGAGGCATGGTGGAAAGAAACAAGGTGTTGTTGGAGAAAGTAGGCACATGGGAAAACATAACAGACTCTTTGACCAATTCTGTGAGTGTTGTGAAGATCTCTTGGTGCAGAGAGGCAATGGGAATTTCTACCCTAGGTCCGTGAACAAGAGTTCATAGGTCTCTCGGTTTCAACAAAGAAGACAACAAGTGAGAGAATGTTGGGTTGTTATATTCTTTGCAGTGAAAGTCTAGTCGAGGTGGATCGACTGACAATAGAAGTCGAAGGTTGAGGTGAGTCGACCAGGTAAATTCGAAGTTATTCAACGTGGTAAATACATTGACAACAAGTCAAAGAGGCCGACAGGCGGGCGTGTGGCAACCGACTAAAGACCGAATGAAGGTCGATTGATAGTCGATGGTATTACGACTTGGTAGTCGACTAGAACAAAATCCTGAGATTCACGGTATTTGTAGCCAATGATATATGTGGATCTGTAACCATTTTTGGAAGCCTTTTATTTAAGGTTTTGCATGTTGTAAAGTCTATAAAGAAGGTGTGTTGTAATGTTGTAAAAGCTGATCAATGAATCGATAATCTAGAGGTTGTTGGTCATGTAGATGTAAGCCGAATTGGCTACATGGTTATTCTTGTGTAAGAAAGAGGGTATGGTGTTGATTGTATCTTAGGTGTGGACCAAGGTTATACATGTAACCATTTATTCTGAATGAATAAAACAACAAGGAGAAGAACACTCAAGGAATGTTGGTTTTTCTGGTTTGGGTTTCCAGGGTAAAATCTCTGTGTATTATGTGTGTGCTTTGTCATTTACTTTCTTGTTTAAGATAAATCTTTCTTCCTCTCTTTTGATAGGTTTAGCATGGAACCGTGTCTCATTTCCTAACACCATTATGTAAAATAAAGTTTTACGTCAAAATTTCAAAACAAGTGTGTGTATTCTTTCCACATCGCATCTTCCAACTCTATTTTGGAGCATCGTGACCTTGTTGTCCAGTATAGGCATTGGCTACACCTCAAAGTCTCATTCCAGATTCACCTGAATCAAAGTCTAGTCATGACATAGTTAGGGTCATGTACATACTTTTCAATAATGTCACATGAAATACATTATGCACTTTCAACCAGTTCTATTCTATTCAATATCTCAAATGGACCATAGTATCTAGTTACTAGCTTGGTGTAGCTTCCCAATTTCAAAGAACTTCTCTTCGGTTTCACTTTCAAAAATAGATGCTCTCCCACTTTGAATTATTTTGGTGTCCCATCTTTATCCACACAACTCTTCTGCTTGTCCCGTGCTGCCTTTAAATTCTGCTTGATCTTCATTATTTTCTCTTCCATTTATCTGAGCAACTATGGTCCAAGTACTATTCTGTTTGCTAGATTATCCCAACTAATTGGTGTATTACACTTTTTTCCACATAAAACTTTAAATGGGATCATCTTTAACGAAGCTTGATATCCATTATTGTAGGGAAATTCTACTAAATGCAAGTAGTCTTCCCACTTGGATGGTTTATCCATCACATACATTCTCAACATGTCTTTAATCACTTAATTAACTTTCTTTGTCTAGCCATCTATTTGTGGATGATAGGATATACTAAAATTCATATTTGTACCAAAACCCTTGAACAATCCCTTCCAAACGTTGGAAGTAAACTTTGGATTTTGGTCTAACACAATTGCCTTAGGTACTCCATGCAACCTAACAATTTTTTTCATATAAATTCTTGCTATATTAACTACCTTATAACCCAATTTAACTGGAATAAAGTGAGCAACTTTTGTTAATTTATCCATTATTGTATTTATTTAATCATGTTGCCTCACTATCTTGGGCAACTTATTCATAAATTCAATGGTTACCACTTCTCATTTCCACTCTAGAATTGGCAATGGTTGTAGCAAACATGTTGGATATCTATGTTAACCTCTTTGACATTCCATACACTTAACTATATAATCAACAATAACCTTTTTCATTCTTGGCCAAAAGTATTGGCTTCTTACTATTGCAATAGTCTTTTGGTAACTAGGATGTCCAACATATGGAACATTGTGCATTACTTTTAGTACCAACTTCCCTAATTCATGATAATTAGGAACATACACTCTATTTTTATACATAACTATCTCATCTTCCTCCAACCTATACTCTTCATATTTATGTTGTATATTTTCTTGATGTAGTCCTTCCTTTACCTATAAGTAATGCTCATTTGAAATAAGAGCTTCCAAAATTTTGTTTTGCACATGCTAATGACTATAGCATGCATTGCATGTATTAATCTTCTACTTGGTGCATAAAAAAACTTGTTCGCTTTTCCTTTGATATGTTTAATCTCAAAATCGTATTCATTAAAAAATTCCAACCATCTTGTTTTCCTAGCATTTAAAGTTTGTTGTTCAAGTAAATATTTCAAACCACTATGGTCTATCCTTAACTCAGATTTTCTCCCCATTAAGTAATATCTTTGCATTTTCAATGCATGAACTATGACAACAAGCTCTAAGTCATGTGTGGCATGATTTTTCTCATTTTCTTTAATCTTTTTGCACTCATAACAAATCACATGTCCATTCTGAGTAAGGACTCCACAAAGTCCCTCTTTGCAGGCATAGGTACACACCACAAAATCTTTATTTGCATCAATGATCTTCAAAATGGGTGCACTAGTAAGAAATTCCTTTAACAACTTGAAAATTTCTTCACAGTTTGCCGTCCATTCAAATTTAATACCCTTATTTTGTAAATATGTAATATCATGAGCAACATTGGACAATTGCTCTATGAATCTCCTATAGTAGCGAATAAACCCCACGAATGACCTTACCTTTGTTATCTTCTTAGGTGTCAACCATCCTTTAATGGCTTCAATCTTCTCTGGATCCATTGTTATTCCTTTCTCTAAGATGATATGTCGCAAGTAATGAATCTGCTTATCATAAAAATAACACTTGCTTAACTTGGCACATAATTAATGCTCTCTTAGCACATGTAGTACCAACCTCAAGTGTTGTTCATATTCTTCCTTTGACTTGGAAGAAACAAGAATATCATCTAGGAATATAATGACAATCTTATATAGGTAATTTCTAAATATATCATTCATTAAGCACATGAAGGTAGTTGGTGCATTTGTCAATCCAAGTGTCACCACTAGAAATTCATAGTGTCCATACTTAGTTCTGAAAGTTGTCTTGTTGGTGTCTTCATCCTTTGTCCTTACTCGATGGTATCATGATCTCATGTCTATATTTGAGAAGATCTTTGCTCTTCTTACCCAATCAAACAAGTCATCAATTTTGGGTAGAGGATGTTTCTTCCTCACAACAACTTTGTTTAGTTATGTAAATCAATGCATAGTCTCAATGTTCCATCTTTCTTTTTCACAAAGATAACTGGTGATCCCTAAGGTGATACACTTGGGCATACATGCCCCTTCTTTAATAATTCTTCTAACAAAATTTATAGCTCCTTCAATTCTGGTGTACTCATTCTATATGGAGTCTTTGATATTGGTACAACTCCAGGCATTAAATCAATAGAGAAATCTATATCTCTTTTTGGTAGTAATCTCGGTATCTCTTCAAACACATGTGCAAATTCTCGTAACACTGGAAATTCTTCAAGACTTGGGATTTTTCACTTGGTTGACTCTTCCACGTGAGTTTCATACAATTGACATCCTTTCTTAAAGCATCTCTTCGACTATAAGGATGATATCTTCCTTATAGATATAGGTCTGGAAATTCCTTTCACTAACCTCTTCTTTCCTTCTTCATCAAGACAAGCAAAAGTCTTGTTATGGAAATCTAGAACAACATGGTGCACATAAAACCAATCCATTCAAATGAGGACATCGTATGAGCCAAGAGATATGATGTCCATATCCACAATTGTGTTGATGTCATTCATATCTAATGGACAACCTTTAATAATCTCATTAATTTTCTTTTTGGCTCAAATAGTTAATCGAACCAACCATGACTTCTCATGTTTATTTATTTTCAATTGAAATATTTCAACCAAATTAGGAGTAGTATAAATATGACTTGCTCTCGAATCATTTAAAATGGAAATAGGCTAATTTGCAAGCTTACCTTCAACCTTAATCATGTTTGACTAATGGTCTACTTGTCAATTTTCTAGGGCTACATATATTCTTGGGATGTTTCTACCCACATATTCCATTGTACCGGCCTCCTATATGTTGTTGAAAGTTCCAATTATGTCTCCCTTATGAGGAAAACCTTTTTACAAATGATATTCTTTACATCCCCAACATTTGATTGGTCACCTTGCCCTTTTCCCCAGGGATTTTTTCCATTTTGGATTCACTATGAACGGGCTAACTTTGTTGATATGCATTGTGTTATTATCTATTGCCTTGATAATGATAAAAAAAATCAATGAATAACAATCCACTTCGAGGGGGTAGCCTCCTTCTACAATATATTCCATGTGCAAGAAAAGATAAGGTGATCCTAAGACTAGGTCTCCTTGGTATACGTATAGGAGACAAAGGATACAGTTATAATGAAAGGGTACAATGAAGGGTTCTAGCCGACCTACTAATATAACACTAGAAATGTAATAATTCAATATCTAGGGCCTGATAAGAGGTTTTATACTTAACATGGGGCTTTTTCTAGGGATAAACATACCCCTCCCCTTCAAACAAGTGTTGTCCTCGACACTTAACTAATTGTGGGTGTTTTTGCATGAAGAACTCATCTTCCCATGTTGTCTCTTCCACTGGTAGGTTCTTCCATTTGATGAGGTACTCAGTAAGTGTTTGATTCTCATCTGCGTAATCCTTCTTTTAGGGATTGTTTTTGGTTCTAGTATGACTTTCCATTCTTCATTAATCTCTGGTAAAATAGTTTGAACTGGGATCTTGCTGTTGATTACCTTCTTTAATCAAGAAACATGGAAGACTGGATGTATATGTGAAGATGGAGACAACTCCAATTTGTAAGCCATACTTCCAATCCTTTGCAAAACTTTACAGAGGCCATAATATTTGGGTGATAATTTATTGTTCTTCTTTTCTTGCTTAAGTGACATATGTTTATATGGTTGTATCCTCAGAAATACCCAATCCCCCACTTCAAATTCCCTTTCACAGCAATTTTTTACATGCTTGTTGTTTCATCCTGTTTTATGTCATAACCAAGTTGTCCTTCAATAGTTTGAGAACCTATTATTGATGCCCTATGTGGTCCTCCACTGCTTGAACCTTTGTAGTCCCTTTCAAGTGTGATGTGATGGATGGAGGATGATATCCATAAAGTGTTCGAAATGGGGACATATTTGATGAGGTATGGAAAGATGTGTTATACCACCATTATGCCATTGTGTTTGTTTAACAGATGCAAAGCAATAAAGATACCCTTCTAGACATTTATTCGCAATTTTAGTTTTCCCATCAGATTGAGGATGGAAATTTGAGCCATGAGCCAATTGAGTACCCAAACAAGAAAAAAATTCAGTCCAAATTTTTTTAGTGAAAATTGGATCTCTGTCCCTTACAATAATCTTGGGGGCTCCATGTAGCTTTTGAATTGTTTCCATGAATGTTGTGCCTATTGTACTTTCTTTAAAGGGATGATAAAGAGAGAAAAAATGGGCATACTTTGTCAATCGATGCACTACTACCATGACGATAGTATTTTCTTTAGATTTGGGTAAACCTATAATATAATCAATTGAAACTTCTTCCCAACATTGGCTCGGTGTAGCTAATGGTTGTAGGAGACCTGGCGTCTTGATTATCTCTCCCTTATTTTGTTGGCAAACCACACATTCAGACACAAACTTTTGAACATCATTTTTAAGAAGTTCCAGAAA
>JZKD02S1601139.1:141047-161278 GCA_000966675.3 Picea glauca
GTACTTCTTGAAAACTAAAAATTTCCTTCATCTTCTTGCTTTGATACCACATTGTAATTTGCCCAGCCATCTAACTAGGCTAAAATTCACACATTGTAGTTTTGATACCATTCTTTCCTCACTGCCCTGCCATTATAATGATTAATGCATGCAAACAAGATACTGTAGGCTCAGGAAGACACAATTACTCAATAATAGATACCAATGCATATTTATACGTGCATATTGTACAGCATTCCATTTATAACTTAAAAGCATGAATTCAACATAATTACAATTCAACATAAACACTTGTATTTGTGGGAAATTCAATCACCAACTGGATGCATACGAAAAACATTCCACCCAACCATAGGCTTTCTATTGTTTGTACTTTTTCTACAACATGGCCACCCCTAAGCTGGGAGTATAAGTCCACAAAGATGAATTCACCTATGGATGGATCTAATCCTCTCACATAACCCAATTTTCACTGAAATCACAATATGCAAACTCTCATAGAAGTCTTGACCCATCGTCTCTCTTTCCCCTTCATCTTGCACACACCAAGGAATAAGATCCCCTTTTTTCCATGCAGTCCCTTGAGCTATCCCACTTCCTACTTGGACTCCAAGATAGATTGACCAGGAAATCTCTCTACTATGACTCCAGAGATTCTCGTCTATCACTATTTTTTCTCAATTACCATAATTTATCATGCACATGGGCATAATTCCCACATGAATCTCATAACAAACATTTCCCCTCATTCTATTATATTCATTGGATGGTAGCTTAGCTCTCAGACAATCTCTAGGAATAATGATTGACAACTCTACCTTGCATAACCAAAATTCATGGTTTATATTTGCATGCTAACAACTAACCACATGTCTTCCTAGGAAGCCCGCATATCTCTCTTGGCAACTAATTCCAATGTTTATATGACTTAGGATAATATAAAGTAAAGGACTCATGATTATGATGAAATAATATTATTTTACTTTTCCCCCTACTTGAGCCCCTAAGCCCCTTTTCTTTCCTCTCTCGTGGAATCATATTTCCCCATGTTTTTCATCCTTCTCTGCCTATAACCTATGATGCATTTTATTATCAATGTAAAATATTTACATATTAAATCATCTTGCCCTCAGTCATTCATTGTATACACATATATACATTGCTAATATGGGGGTCAAAATTGGGGTGTCACATTCCCCTCTCCCTAAATTTTGCACCATCCTCAGTGCACGTCACTATTTGTTGGTTCGTTATATTATTTGCAGTGAAAGTCTAGTCGAGGTGGATCGACTGATAGTCAAAGTCGAAGGTCGAGGTGAGTTGATCAGGTAAATTCGAATTCGAAGGTCGAGGTGGTTCGATGTGGTAAAGACATCAACAACAAGTCGAAGATGTCGACAAGCGGGCGTATGGCAACCGACTAAAGACCGAATGAAGACCGACCAATAGTCGATGGTAATCCAACTTGGTAGTCGAATGTAATAGAATCCTGAGATTCACGGGATTTGTATCCAATGATCTTCATGGATTTGTTACTTTTTTGGGGCACCTTTTCCATTTTTTCCTATTGTAAATCCTATAAAGAAGGTGTGTTGTAATGTTGTAAAAGATAATCAATGAATCAATCATCGTAGAGGTTGTTGGTCATGTAGATGTAAATCGAATTGGCTACATGGTTGTTCTTGTGTAAGCAAGAGGGTATGATGTCGGTTGTGTCTTAGGTGTGGACCAAGGTTAGACATGTAAACTTTTATTATGAATGAATAAGACAACAAGGAGCAGAATGCTAAAGGAATGTTGGTTTTTCCTATTTGGGTTTCTAGGGTAAAATCTTTGTGTATTGTGTGTGTGCTTTGTCATTTAATTTCTTGTTTAAGATAAATCTTTCTTCCTCTCTTCTGCTAGGTTTAGCGTGGAAGTGTGTCTCATTTCCTAACATGTGGTATCAGAGCTTGGCTTGACAACCTTGAATTTGAGTTAAACCCTAGGTTCAATAAGAGTTGTAAGTTATATATCTTTGAAGAATTGTGTTAAAGAATGGCGAGCAACTCAAGAATAGAGATCGAAAAATTCAATGGCTATAATTTTGAGCTTTGGAAGCTTAAAATTGAATATCTCCTTGTAGATCGAGAACAATGGACAACAGTCTGTTCAAGTACCATGCCTACATGTATGTCAATGGACGAATGGGAGAAACTCGAGAGAAGGGAAAGCAATATGATTCGACTTTGTCTTGCAAATTCGGTATTGTTGAATGTCTCATGCGAAGATTTGACCAAGAAACTCTGGGACAAGTTGGGAAGATTCTACCATTCGAAATCCCTGGTAAACAAGTTGTTTCTCAAAAAAAACTGTATATTCTGAGGATGAGTGATGGAAGTTTGGTGATTGAGAATTCAAATGTGTTTAATACCATTAGAATCTAGTTATCTGTTGTGGATATTAAAATCACTAAGGAGGATAAATGTATTAGCATGTTATGTTCTTTGTCACACTCCTGGGATAGCTTAGTCGTGGCTATAGGGAGTAATGCAACCACATTGGCATTAGAGGATGTGGTTGCATCTCTACTATCAGAAGAAATGGGAAGAAAGAACATGGAAGGATCAACCAAAGATGCTTTAGTGGTGAGAGGTCAACCGGTTGACAGAGTAAAAGGCAAATTATCCAGTAGAAAGTCTAAGTCGAAGGGTAGATCTAACTCCCATGTTTAATCGATGAGAAGATGTTGGAAATGTGGTAAAGTTGGGCATTACAAAAGGGACTGCAAGTCGAAGGCAATGGAATTCAGTACAAGATCCGACGAGAAGCAATCGACTAAGAGAAAGACAACTCCAGATAAGGGAGGTGATGTGTACCTGGCATCAACCAATACACAATCAGATCAAGATGTTTGGTTGATCGACTCAGAATAATGCTATCATATGACACCACATAGAGAATGGTTCAGTGAATATGAACAATGTGAAAGAGGAGAAGAGTTCTTGGGGGGCGACTCAACAACCAAATTTCTCGAATGGGGAAGGGTTTGATTCATACTACGGGATGGGAGGAGTAGAACCCTTCCAGGTGTGTTACACATTCTAGGTTTGGAAAGAAACCTAATACCTGTCAGCAAGATGAGTGATGCAGGGGTTCACATTCTATTTTAGAAGGATTCGTGCAAGATGGCTAGAGGTGCGATGGTCTTAATGAAAGGAGTTCGGATTGGAACCTTATACAAGTTATTGGAGAGTGTCAACTTGACTGGATGCACCAACATCGTTGTTCCTGAAGTCAACTTGACTCGGGCCGAGTTGATCCAAACCAACTCGATAAGTCATCATAAAGTCGACCCGACCATGCTATGGCACTAAAGGACCAGATACATTCGAGAGAAAGGACTTTGAGCTATGCATAACAAAGGTATAGTTGAATACTTTCTTGAATGTAATTTAGAAGTTGACTTTTGTGAACATTGTATATATGGAAAACAAAGTTAGGTGAGGTTCCTATCTGGAGAAACAAGGGAAAATGAGATTCTATAGTTGGTTCATAGTGATGTGTTTGGCCCTATTACAGTGCCTTGACTTGGTGGATCCATGTATTATGTCTCCTTCATAGATGATTTGTCCAGGAAGATATGGATACATTTTTTGAGGAAGAAATCAAAGGTTTTCGAGAAATTCAAAGAGTTTAAATCTCTTGTAAAAAAACAGACAGATAGAAAGATTAAGGTGCTAAGGAATGACAACGGTGGTGAATTCTATGGAAAATAATTTGATCAGTTATGCAAATAGTGTGGCATAGTTTGCCAAAATACCACTCCATATACCCCACAACAAATTGGAGTTGTCGATATAATGAACAGAACATTGATGGACAAGGCAAGGAGCATGCTCAATGGTGTTGGGCTCTCACAAGAATTCTGGGTGGAGGCAGTCAATAGTGAAAAATGTATGGTGAATATGTCTCCTTCATCAGTGCTAATAGACATGACTCCACATGAGGTATGGTTTGGTAAGAAGCCTTTGGTTTCACATCTCAAGGTATTTGGTTGTGATGCATTTGTGGATTTTCCCAAGGAAAAGAGGAGCAAGCTTGATAAGAAGGTAGTCAAATGTATTTTCAATGGACACAAAGAAAGAATGAAATGATATAAGCTCTAGGATCCTGCATCAAGGAAAATAGTGTACAGTCGAGATGTGATCTTTAGAGAAGTCGGAAGTAAGTCTGAGCATGAAGAAATTATTCAGAGCAAGAATAATCTTGAGACAATACAATTTGAACTAAGGAACACAGAAGATGATTCAGATGAGTTGACCGAATCAAAATAAGAGGTGGAACAACCAAACCCGGTTGTAAGGAGGTTAGAAAGAGTAAGAAAACTAGTCGAAAGGTATAGTCTTCCCGACTTTCGTTCCACATTCGTGTTAATTTCCACCGATGATGAGCCCAAGTCGGTTAGCGAGGCAGTCGATTCAGCAGAGGGAAAACTCTGAAAGGACGCCATCGTCGAAGAGATGGAATCCTTGCAAAAGAATGAGACATGGGACTTAGTCAAATTACCTAGTGGAAGAAAATATGTCGGTAGCAAAGGGGTATTCAAGAAGAAGATGAACACAACATATCAAGTCGAGAAATTCAAAGCTCAAATGGTAGCGAAAGGATATTCCCAAGTCGAAGGAATCGACTTCGGTGAGACTTTTTCCCCTGTCGCAGAATTAACTTCCATTAGAGTACTAATGTCTCTGACTGCAACATTTGATTTGGAAATAGAACAGATGGATGTAAAGACAATGTTCCTACATGGGGACCTGGAAGAGGAAATCTACATGAAACGACCTGAAGGATTTGTAGTAAAGGGAAAGAAATATTTGGTGTGCAAACTGAAAAATATCCCTTTATGGTTTAAAGAAATCACCAAGGATGTGGTACCAGAAGTTCGACACATATATCATTAGTTTGGGGTTTGTGAGAAGCAAAGTTGATCTCTACATGTAATACAAAGAAGAAGGTGGGCGTTTCATATATGTAGCATTGTATGTCGACGACATGTTGTTGATTGGAAACAACATGGATGCAATAAAGGAGGTGAAGAAGCAGTTATCCTCCAAGTTTGACATGAAGGATCTCGGTGCAACGAACTTCATTATGGGAATGGAGATCAAGAGAGATCGAGCGGCTAGAAAGCTCTGGTTGAACCAGACAAAGTATATTGAAACAATTTTGAAACGTTTCAACATGCAGGATTGCAAACCTGTGAAGGTGCCAATTCCAGTGGGAGCAAGGCTAACTATTGAACAATGTCCAAAGACACAGGAATAAATAGAGGACATGGCACGTGTTCCCTATGAAAGTGTTGTTGGTAGTCTAATGTATGTGATGGTATGCACTTCACCAGACAATGCCCATGGAGTGAGAATGTTGAGCAAATACATGTCGACACCTAGGAAGGAGCATTGGACAATTGTCAAAAGAGTATTCAGGTATTTGTGTGGCACAAAATATTATGCTATATGCTACCAAGGAAAACCTAGAGGTGACAGTGAATTAAATGTACATGGCTTTTTCGACGTCGACTGGGCTGGAGATATGGATCGACAGAGGTTGACCAGTGGATATGTGTTCAAGATGTTCGATAGAGCAATCAATTGGATGAGTAAGTGACTGACAGTTGAAGCCTTGTCAACAACAGAAGTTGAATACATGGCAACCGCTCATGGAATAAAAGAAGCAGTATGGATGCAAAGGTTGTGTTCAGGAATCGGGTTTGAGCAGAGAGATATGAAGATAGGTTGCGAAAATTAAAGCGCAATATTTCTGGCAAAGAACCCTGCTTATCACTCTAAGACTAAGCACATTGATTTACAATACCATTTTGTGAGAGGCATGGTGGAAAGAAACAAGGTGTTGTTGGAGAAAGTAGGCACATGGGAAAACATAACAGACTCTTTGACCAATTCTGTGAGTGTTGTGAAGATCTCTTGGTGCAGAGAGGCAATGGGAATTTCTACCCTAGGTCCGTGAACAAGAGTTCATAGGTCTCTCGGTTTCAACAAAGAAGACAACAAGTGAGAGAATGTTGGGTTGTTATATTCTTTGCAGTGAAAGTCTAGTCGAGGTGGATCGACTGACAATAGAAGTCGAAGGTTGAGGTGAGTCGACCAGGTAAATTCGAAGTTATTCAACGTGGTAAATACATTGACAACAAGTCAAAGAGGCCGACAGGCGGGCGTGTGGCAACCGACTAAAGACCGAATGAAGGTCGATTGATAGTCGATGGTATTACGACTTGGTAGTCGACTAGAACAAAATCCTGAGATTCACGGTATTTGTAGCCAATGATATATGTGGATCTGTAACCATTTTTGGAAGCCTTTTATTTAAGGTTTTGCATGTTGTAAAGTCTATAAAGAAGGTGTGTTGTAATGTTGTAAAAGCTGATCAATGAATCGATAATCTAGAGGTTGTTGGTCATGTAGATGTAAGCCGAATTGGCTACATGGTTATTCTTGTGTAAGAAAGAGGGTATGGTGTTGATTGTATCTTAGGTGTGGACCAAGGTTATACATGTAACCATTTATTCTGAATGAATAAAACAACAAGGAGAAGAACACTCAAGGAATGTTGGTTTTTCTGGTTTGGGTTTCCAGGGTAAAATCTCTGTGTATTATGTGTGTGCTTTGTCATTTACTTTCTTGTTTAAGATAAATCTTTCTTCCTCTCTTTTGATAGGTTTAGCATGGAACCGTGTCTCATTTCCTAACACCATTATGTAAAATAAAGTTTTACGTCAAAATTTCAAAACAAGTGTGTGTATTCTTTCCACATCGCATCTTCCAACTCTATTTTGGAGCATCGTGACCTTGTTGTCCAGTATAGGCATTGGCTACACCTCAAAGTCTCATTCCAGATTCACCTGAATCAAAGTCTAGTCATGACATAGTTAGGGTCATGTACATACTTTTCAATAATGTCACATGAAATACATTATGCACTTTCAACCAGTTCTATTCTATTCAATATCTCAAATGGACCATAGTATCTAGTTACTAGCTTGGTGTAGCTTCCCAATTTCAAAGAACTTCTCTTCGGTTTCACTTTCAAAAATAGATGCTCTCCCACTTTGAATTATTTTGGTGTCCCATCTTTATCCACACAACTCTTCTGCTTGTCCCGTGCTGCCTTTAAATTCTGCTTGATCTTCATTATTTTCTCTTCCATTTATCTGAGCAACTATGGTCCAAGTACTATTCTGTTTGCTAGATTATCCCAACTAATTGGTGTATTACACTTTTTTCCACATAAAACTTTAAATGGGATCATCTTTAACGAAGCTTGATATCCATTATTGTAGGGAAATTCTACTAAATGCAAGTAGTCTTCCCACTTGGATGGTTTATCCATCACATACATTCTCAACATGTCTTTAATCACTTAATTAACTTTCTTTGTCTAGCCATCTATTTGTGGATGATAGGATATACTAAAATTCATATTTGTACCAAAACCCTTGAACAATCCCTTCCAAACGTTGGAAGTAAACTTTGGATTTTGGTCTAACACAATTGCCTTAGGTACTCCATGCAACCTAACAATTTTTTTCATATAAATTCTTGCTATATTAACTACCTTATAACCCAATTTAACTGGAATAAAGTGAGCAACTTTTGTTAATTTATCCATTATTGTATTTATTTAATCATGTTGCCTCACTATCTTGGGCAACTTATTCATAAATTCAATGGTTACCACTTCTCATTTCCACTCTAGAATTGGCAATGGTTGTAGCAAACATGTTGGATATCTATGTTAACCTCTTTGACATTCCATACACTTAACTATATAATCAACAATAACCTTTTTCATTCTTGGCCAAAAGTATTGGCTTCTTACTATTGCAATAGTCTTTTGGTAACTAGGATGTCCAACATATGGAACATTGTGCATTACTTTTAGTACCAACTTCCCTAATTCATGATAATTAGGAACATACACTCTATTTTTATACATAACTATCTCATCTTCCTCCAACCTATACTCTTCATATTTATGTTGTATATTTTCTTGATGTAGTCCTTCCTTTACCTATAAGTAATGCTCATTTGAAATAAGAGCTTCCAAAATTTTGTTTTGCACATGCTAATGACTATAGCATGCATTGCATGTATTAATCTTCTACTTGGTGCATAAAAAAACTTGTTCGCTTTTCCTTTGATATGTTTAATCTCAAAATCGTATTCATTAAAAAATTCCAACCATCTTGTTTTCCTAGCATTTAAAGTTTGTTGTTCAAGTAAATATTTCAAACCACTATGGTCTATCCTTAACTCAGATTTTCTCCCCATTAAGTAATATCTTTGCATTTTCAATGCATGAACTATGACAACAAGCTCTAAGTCATGTGTGGCATGATTTTTCTCATTTTCTTTAATCTTTTTGCACTCATAACAAATCACATGTCCATTCTGAGTAAGGACTCCACAAAGTCCCTCTTTGCAGGCATAGGTACACACCACAAAATCTTTATTTGCATCAATGATCTTCAAAATGGGTGCACTAGTAAGAAATTCCTTTAACAACTTGAAAATTTCTTCACAGTTTGCCGTCCATTCAAATTTAATACCCTTATTTTGTAAATATGTAATATCATGAGCAACATTGGACAATTGCTCTATGAATCTCCTATAGTAGCGAATAAACCCCACGAATGACCTTACCTTTGTTATCTTCTTAGGTGTCAACCATCCTTTAATGGCTTCAATCTTCTCTGGATCCATTGTTATTCCTTTCTCTAAGATGATATGTCGCAAGTAATGAATCTGCTTATCATAAAAATAACACTTGCTTAACTTGGCACATAATTAATGCTCTCTTAGCACATGTAGTACCAACCTCAAGTGTTGTTCATATTCTTCCTTTGACTTGGAAGAAACAAGAATATCATCTAGGAATATAATGACAATCTTATATAGGTAATTTCTAAATATATCATTCATTAAGCACATGAAGGTAGTTGGTGCATTTGTCAATCCAAGTGTCACCACTAGAAATTCATAGTGTCCATACTTAGTTCTGAAAGTTGTCTTGTTGGTGTCTTCATCCTTTGTCCTTACTCGATGGTATCATGATCTCATGTCTATATTTGAGAAGATCTTTGCTCTTCTTACCCAATCAAACAAGTCATCAATTTTGGGTAGAGGATGTTTCTTCCTCACAACAACTTTGTTTAGTTATGTAAATCAATGCATAGTCTCAATGTTCCATCTTTCTTTTTCACAAAGATAACTGGTGATCCCTAAGGTGATACACTTGGGCATACATGCCCCTTCTTTAATAATTCTTCTAACAAAATTTATAGCTCCTTCAATTCTGGTGTACTCATTCTATATGGAGTCTTTGATATTGGTACAACTCCAGGCATTAAATCAATAGAGAAATCTATATCTCTTTTTGGTAGTAATCTCGGTATCTCTTCAAACACATGTGCAAATTCTCGTAACACTGGAAATTCTTCAAGACTTGGGATTTTTCACTTGGTTGACTCTTCCACGTGAGTTTCATACAATTGACATCCTTTCTTAAAGCATCTCTTCGACTATAAGGATGATATCTTCCTTATAGATATAGGTCTGGAAATTCCTTTCACTAACCTCTTCTTTCCTTCTTCATCAAGACAAGCAAAAGTCTTGTTATGGAAATCTAGAACAACATGGTGCACATAAAACCAATCCATTCAAATGAGGACATCGTATGAGCCAAGAGATATGATGTCCATATCCACAATTGTGTTGATGTCATTCATATCTAATGGACAACCTTTAATAATCTCATTAATTTTCTTTTTGGCTCAAATAGTTAATCGAACCAACCATGACTTCTCATGTTTATTTATTTTCAATTGAAATATTTCAACCAAATTAGGAGTAGTATAAATATGACTTGCTCTCGAATCATTTAAAATGGAAATAGGCTAATTTGCAAGCTTACCTTCAACCTTAATCATGTTTGACTAATGGTCTACTTGTCAATTTTCTAGGGCTACATATATTCTTGGGATGTTTCTACCCACATATTCCATTGTACCGGCCTCCTATATGTTGTTGAAAGTTCCAATTATGTCTCCCTTATGAGGAAAACCTTTTTACAAATGATATTCTTTACATCCCCAACATTTGATTGGTCACCTTGCCCTTTTCCCCAGGGATTTTTTCCATTTTGGATTCACTATGAACGGGCTAACTTTGTTGATATGCATTGTGTTATTATCTATTGCCTTGATAATGATAAAAAAAATCAATGAATAACAATCCACTTCGAGGGGGTAGCCTCCTTCTACAATATATTCCATGTGCAAGAAAAGATAAGGTGATCCTAAGACTAGGTCTCCTTGGTATACGTATAGGAGACAAAGGATACAGTTATAATGAAAGGGTACAATGAAGGGTTCTAGCCGACCTACTAATATAACACTAGAAATGTAATAATTCAATATCTAGGGCCTGATAAGAGGTTTTATACTTAACATGGGGCTTTTTCTAGGGATAAACATACCCCTCCCCTTCAAACAAGTGTTGTCCTCGACACTTAACTAATTGTGGGTGTTTTTGCATGAAGAACTCATCTTCCCATGTTGTCTCTTCCACTGGTAGGTTCTTCCATTTGATGAGGTACTCAGTAAGTGTTTGATTCTCATCTGCGTAATCCTTCTTTTAGGGATTGTTTTTGGTTCTAGTATGACTTTCCATTCTTCATTAATCTCTGGTAAAATAGTTTGAACTGGGATCTTGCTGTTGATTACCTTCTTTAATCAAGAAACATGGAAGACTGGATGTATATGTGAAGATGGAGACAACTCCAATTTGTAAGCCATACTTCCAATCCTTTGCAAAACTTTACAGAGGCCATAATATTTGGGTGATAATTTATTGTTCTTCTTTTCTTGCTTAAGTGACATATGTTTATATGGTTGTATCCTCAGAAATACCCAATCCCCCACTTCAAATTCCCTTTCACAGCAATTTTTTACATGCTTGTTGTTTCATCCTGTTTTATGTCATAACCAAGTTGTCCTTCAATAGTTTGAGAACCTATTATTGATGCCCTATGTGGTCCTCCACTGCTTGAACCTTTGTAGTCCCTTTCAAGTGTGATGTGATGGATGGAGGATGATATCCATAAAGTGTTCGAAATGGGGACATATTTGATGAGGTATGGAAAGATGTGTTATACCACCATTATGCCATTGTGTTTGTTTAACAGATGCAAAGCAATAAAGATACCCTTCTAGACATTTATTCGCAATTTTAGTTTTCCCATCAGATTGAGGATGGAAATTTGAGCCATGAGCCAATTGAGTACCCAAACAAGAAAAAAATTCAGTCCAAATTTTTTTAGTGAAAATTGGATCTCTGTCCCTTACAATAATCTTGGGGGCTCCATGTAGCTTTTGAATTGTTTCCATGAATGTTGTGCCTATTGTACTTTCTTTAAAGGGATGATAAAGAGAGAAAAAATGGGCATACTTTGTCAATCGATGCACTACTACCATGACGATAGTATTTTCTTTAGATTTGGGTAAACCTATAATATAATCAATTGAAACTTCTTCCCAACATTGGCTCGGTGTAGCTAATGGTTGTAGGAGACCTGGCGTCTTGATTATCTCTCCCTTATTTTGTTGGCAAACCACACATTCAGACACAAACTTTTGAACATCATTTTTAAGAAGTTCCAGAAATAATCCTTCTTGATCTTGTTGTACGTTTTCAAGAATCCTGAATGTCCTCCTATAGGAGAAGTGTGCAATTCCAGAAGGAAAATTTTGAGTTGGGAATTCTTACATAAATATAGGTGATCATGATACCATAGAAAATTATTCTTCCATAAAAATTTATCTAGTGAACTAGGGTCCTCTTGCAATTGTTTAATGATCTTGTATACCTCTTGACCTTGCTTCCATTTTATCCTTGCTTCTTCCACCCAATTAGATTGCAGAATATAAATAACACATGGTGAGCCTTTTGTTTATCCGTCTTTCCTTGAAAGGGCATCTACCACAACATTATGTTTTCCTTTTTTGTAGCTAATTTCAAAGTCATAACCTAGCATCTTTGTAACCCATTTTTGTTGCTCTTCCAAAGATAATTGTTGCTTCAAGAAGTACTTCAAACTATCACGATCTTCTTTTACTTTGAAGTATCTTCCTATTAGGTAAGGGTGCCATTTCTTAACTGCATGTAGTCTGACCGACATTTTTTTTTCATAAATGGGTTTGAGTAAGATTTTTCCTTTAATTTGGTTGCTTTCAAAGGCAAGGGGCCTTTCTTCTTGCATTAAAATTGCACCAATGCGATGGCTTGAGGCCTCACACTCCATAATAAATATTTTTTGTGAAGTCAGGTGTGACCAAGACAACAGTTGTACACATAGCCTCCTTAATTTTTTCAAAAGCTTTGGTTGTTGCTCGAGTCCAAGAAAATGCTTCCTTTTTTAATAATGTTGTTAAAAGTTCTGCTATTTGACCATAGTTATTGACAAACTTGCGGTAATAGCCTGTCAATTCTAAGAATGCTCTAGTTTCTTCAAGGTTTTGGGAACTTGCCATTCCCTCATAGCTTTAATTTTGTTAGGGTCCACTTTTACACCTTCATGGAATACAATATGACCAAAATATTCCACTTCTTGAACCCCAAAGGCACACTTGGAAGGCTTTGCATAAAGTTGTTACATGGTCTTCCCAAGATTTGTTGTAGATTAGTTTGTCATCAAAGAATACTAACACAATTTTTCAAGGAAGGGCTTGAAAATAGAATTCATCAAGATTTGAAATGTTAAAGGTGCATTAGTAAGTCCAAAAGGCATAACCAAAAACTCTTTATGAACTTCATATGTTCTAAAAGATGTTTTGGGAATGTCTTCCTGCCTCATTTTGATTTGATGATATCCCGAACGAAGATCCAACTTCTTTACCATCAAACTTCCTCACATCGATATTCAGAATGAAGTAGTTCCTTGGTGTTGACTTGAAGCCTTGATGATGTGGATCTTGGAGTAATGAATAATCATGATTCAAAGATTCAGTATTTGTGCTCTCCAAGTGTGACAAGATACTCCACATATGTGATCGAGTATTAACAACATTGTTCTCCTTATTTTCATGATTTCCTTTCATTTTGGTATCTCCTATAGGGAGTCTGTCATCTAAAGCATGTAAGCTCGTGAAAGACATGGAAATTTTCAATTCTAACATCTTATTTTCCATATGCTCCCGATTTTCATCCATCTTATTTTCTAATTCCTTTTTAAGGTATTCCCGATAATGTGATAAATCCATTGGTTTCAACATACTGACACTCATTTCATCAACTTGGTTCTTTAATTGGGTTAGCCTATTTTCTAAGTCTTCACTTTCTTCGAATGCCGTGTTTGATTTTTATGAGGAGTACTGATATTATTTCTTGTAGAACCCTTTTCCAAGTGAGAAAATAATGATTCTCCCCTTTTTCCTCTTTATCGCAAACTTTCAATCATCAAAAATAGATCTTTCTATCAAAAGTTATGTCAATTGTAAGTTATGTACCTTTCGAACCCTTAATTTGGAGTATATATGGATGACTGACCTTTGTCTTGATATATCTTTGAACTTTGAACCCTTCTGAGTCTGGAATTTCGGCTTGTAGTACTCTTATATGATTTTTTAAACTCCTTAAAATTTCACCATATGAACCTTCGTTAATAAAAAGTTATAGCACAAATACCAAAATGACTTGTTTAAAACAATTTTTAGGATGAGTAAAAACCCCTATCTTACATAAGCCATATATCCGAAAGTATAACGAACCAGAAATTGAAATTTTTACCAAACGTACTTGGATATGTCTCCCAAGTAACCTTTGAATTTCACCATCTAAATCATCCTAGAAAAAAAAATTATAGTGAAAATACCAAGATGACTCACTTGAAGCAACAAAACTCTGGGATCGATGCTCTGATACCAAATGTTATGACCCAACGCCTTGAGAATGATAAAAAAATCAATGAATACCAATCCACTTCTAGGGGGAAACCTCCTTTTACAATATATTCAATGTACAAGATGAGATACGATGATTATAAGACCATGTCTCCTTGGATATATATAGGAGACAAAGGGTATACTTATAATGAAAGGGTACAATGAAGGGTTTTAGTCGAACTACTAATATAACACTAGAAATGTAATAATTCAATCTCTAGGGCATGATAAGGGGTTTAATACTTAACATGTGGCTTTGTCTAGGGCTTAACATACAACCAGAGGGAATGCAGTGCAAAAAAGGGGGTACACTTCCTTGGGTTGTGCAGGTTGTGGGAAAGAGAGTCCGTTGGTTGGAATTGTTGTGGGAATCAACAAATTGTGAAAGTGGTTGAAACTGGGATTCCTGGAGCCACATGATCTCCAAAACTTCCTGGTCGGTCTATGTTGGAGCTCTGAAGGGAAGTGGTACAACTTGAGGGACTACGGTGCAGATAAAGGGGTACACTTCCTTGGGCTGTGCAAACCGATGGGAAAGAGAGATTGTCGGTTGGAATTGCTGCAAGAATTATAAATTGTAATATGATTATGTATGTTTTCAGGCCAGAGTGCTTATGCGTCTATGGTTTTTGGGCCGTAGTACCTATGTATATATGTTTGGGCTCGAATGCATGTGTGATATTAGGCCAACGAGCTTATATGTTGATTAAAGTCCATAGAGCCTAACATTGTAGAATGTATGCACACGTGTAGGGTGGTGTGCATTGAGGACAAAACAAAAATGCAACGTCCCCAGTTTTAGTCCCCACAAATTATAATGTAATTATATAAATGTGATTTAGGTTGGTGAGTCGATATTTTGGAGCAAAGAGCCCATATTGATTAATATGGATGAGGGCCAAACTATGTAAATGGTACATTGAAATAATTAATGAAATAATAATCATTGGTTGCAATACGAGAGGGATGATAATGATGAGGGGGATATGATTCCACAAGAGAGGGGGCTAAACGAGGATCCAAGGGGAAACCCATGTTATTATCCTAAGTTAATGTATCTTTACATTCTATTTTTCCCCTTGAGTGTATGAGAGATTGATCATTGAATACATGTAAGAGGGTGGGTGTGAGAAGTCACATCCCTTGGTTATTGGGAGCATGGGACTGAAGTACAATCAACATTGGGGAGTCAAGAGTCATCTTGCTTGCTTTTGCTTAGGCAAAATGGAAATTCGTATGGAAAAATAAGAGAGTTTTTACATGTTATTTTTTTGGGCAACAAGAGGGGAGTTGAGTGTTGGAAAGAGAACCAGACATGTTGTGCTTGATGGAAGCCATTATTGGGTTGTGTTTATGTTGGATTTGTGGTATGTGTGCCTATAAAAATGGGTTGTGTGTGTTGGGTATGTGTTATATTCTTTGCACGACTAGACGTAGTGTCTGCTATGTTGCATCGGAAGTGCAAGGGGGTTTGAGGGGGGGCAGTGCCCATGAGATGTTTTTTTGCCTCGAGAAACGTGTCGCATTTGCCTTGTTTTTCATGTCGCCTTGATTTTTGTGTCCATGGTTGGGAAGTTTTTTGGCACATGGTTTTGTCGATGTTTTTCTATTTCCGGTTAAGGTAATAGGGTTGTTCACTAATCCAGGTCATTGGGTTAGGGTTTTGGATGTCGTTGGCTCCTATGTGTATATTGTATTGTAAACAATGTATCATTATGAATGAATATAGAATATGTTGGTTTCCCGGTTTGGGTTTCCAAGGGAAAAATCTCTGTGTAATGTGTGTACTTGTCATTGTATCCTTTCTGTTCTTTTATTGAAAATCTATTTGCAGTAAAATATTGTACAAGGTTAAACTCTACATTTGGTATCAGATCTTTGTTGGCTTCAGGGGGACGCCTTTGTGGTCAAGGGTTTGGCTCGGGACTGTGATAAACCTAGTTACAGTGGGAGATTTGTGGTATTGATTTTTTCAGGTGAAAAGAAATGGCGAGCAGTTCACAAATGGAGATCGAGAAGTTTAATGGGCAAAGTTTTGAGCTGTGGAAGCTCAAGATGGAAGATCTGTTGGTGGACAGAGATATGTGGATCGCGGTGGATCCAGGTACTACACCTATAGGAACTTCAGAAGATGACTGGAAAAAGTTGGATCAGAAGGCGAAGAGCACAATCTGATTGTGTCTCTCAGATTCCATATTACTGAATGTGTCAGAGGAAGCTACAACCAAAGATTTATGGGATAAGTTGGGGAAGTTGTATCAATCTAAGTCCCTAGTAAATAAACTATTCATGAGAAAGAAGTTCTATAACCTGAGGATGAGAGATGGAGATTCGGTGGCAGAGCATTTGAACGCCTTCAATACCGTGTTAAGTTAGCTAGTATCTGTTGAGGTTAAAATTTAAGATGAAGATAAGTGTATCAGTTTACTATGCTCTTTACCAGACTCGTGGGATAGTCTAGTTTTGGCCTCAGGTAGTAATACAACTACCTTGAAGTTTGATGAAGTGGTATCATCCTTGTTATTGGAGGAGATGAGACATAAGAACATGGAAGGACAAAGCACAGATGCATTATTTGCAAGAGGACGCTCCCAGGAAAGAAATAGATCCAAGTCCTCAAGTGGGAGATCTAAGTCTAAGGGAATATCTAAGTCTACTGGAAAGTTTTTAAAGGTATGCTGGAGATGTGGAAAAGAAGGGCACTACAAGAAGCAGTGTAGATCCAAAGTTGAGAAAAAGAAGGGATCTGAAGAATCTCCTTCTACATAAGAAAAAACCTCTAAGGAAGAAGGAGGGGATGTGTACTTGTCTTCTTCAAGCACACATGTAGATCATGAGGCATGGTTGGTTGACTCAGGTGCATCGTTTCATATGACTCCCCATAGGGAGTGGTTCTGTGAATATGAAAGGTATGATGGAGCTAATGTTTTCCTAGGTGATGATTCGACAACCAGAATATTAGGTTGAGGAAAAGTCAAGTTGAGGCTCATAGATGGAAGGATTAGAACACTACCTTGTGTTTTGAACATCCTAGGATATGCCATAAATTTGATTTATGTAAGCAAAATCGATGATGCAGGGGTAAAAACAATATTTGAAAAGGAAACCTGCAAGATGGTTCGAGAAACAATGGTGTTGTTGAAGGGAGTTTGGTTTGGAACTCTGTATAAGTTGCAAGGAAGCATTATTAGTGATGGGTGTAATAGTTCCAATGTTCCTGATATTGGAGTTGAAGAAGAAAGAACTCCTACAGTCTCTGGAGAAAAGGTTATGTTGTGGCATCAAAGACTGGGGCATATCGGAGAGAAGGGTCTTCGACTACTACATGGTAGAGGTATGGTTGAAGGTATGTCTAACTTCTCTCAGGATTTTGATTTTTGTGAACATTGTGTATATGGGAAGCAAAAACGGGTAAGATTCTACTTTGGTGAAACAAGGGCAAAAGGAATTTTACAACTAGTTCACAGTGATGTGTTTGGACTTGTGTCGATTCCATCATTGGGAAAATCTGTGTACTATGTTTCATTTATAGATGAATTCTCGAGGAATACTTGGATATATTTCCTCAGGAAGAAATCTGAAATCTTTGACATGTTTAAAGAGTTTACAGCTCTTGTTGAGAATCAAACAGAGAAAATAATTAATGTGTCGAGGACAGATAATGGCAGAGAGTTTTGTGGGAATGAATGTGAAGAATTATGTAAGAAGTGTGGTATAGCAAGGCATAAGACTACTCCATACACACCTCAACAGAATGAAGTTGCAGAAATGATGAATAAGACGTTGATGGAAAAAGCAAGGTGCATGCTCAGTGGTGTCAAGTTAGGGCAAGAATTATGGGCAGAGGCAGTGGGTACTGCAAGTTACCTGGTCAACAGATCACCCTCATCAACACTGGATGACAAGACTCCACAAGAGGTATCGATTGGTAAGAAACCTTATCTCACACATCTCAAGGTATTTAGCTATGAGGCCCATGTTCATGTTCCAAAGGGAAACAAGAGTAAGTTAGATAAGAAGGATGAAAAGTGTATCTTTCTTGGGTATAAAGATGGTCTCAAAGGTTATAAGCTTTGGAACCTAGAAACTAAGAAGGTTGTGTATAGTCGAGATGTGGTATTTAGAGAAATGAAGGATGTTGTTAAACAAGAAGTCCTACCAAGTAAGGAAGAACCAGAGAAAATAGAGTTTGATTTAAAGGATGATGAATCAGACTCTACATAAGAACAATAATCAAAAGAAGAAGATCCTCATACTTCAGTATTGAGGAGATTGGTTCGAGAAAGAAGGCTACCGGAGAGGTATACTCCATCTAATTTTCGTTCAAATTTTTCTTTGTCTATTACTGATGATGATCCTAGAACTGTCAAGGAGGCAGTGGATTTAGAGGATGGAAAGCTCTGGAAAAAGGCCATGGATGAAGAAATGGTAGCCTTGGATAAGAATGAGGCTTGGGATCTAGTGTAGCTACCTACTGGAAGAAAGCCCATTGGCAACAAATGGGTATTTAAAAAGAAGTTGAATGCAAAAGGAAAAGTGGAGAAATACAAAGCTTGGTTAGTAGCAAAGGGTTATTCCCAAGTTGACGTAATTGATTTTGATGGATATGAAGACATCATTCCTACATGGGGATCTGGAAGAATAAATCTATATCAAACAACCAAAAGGATTTGTTGTGAAGGGAAAGAAGGAGCTGGTATGCAAGCTGAAAAAGTCCCTATATGGTTTAAAACAATCACCAAGGATGTGGTATAAAAAATTTGATATGTATATGCTGGGACTTGGCTTCACAAGAAGCAAAGAGGATCATTGTTTGTATTTTAAATTAATTGGTGATCATTTGATTTATTTGGTCTTGTATGTGGATGACATGTTGTTGGTAGGAAACACCAAGGAGATTATCCAAGATGTGTAAACTTAGTTGTCCTCTAAATTTGACATGAAGGATCTGAGTGCTTCAAATTTCATTTTGGGCATGGAAATTAAAAGAGATTGGAAAAAGAGGAAACTCTGGTTAAATCAGAGAAAATATGTCAAGAGAATATTGCAAAGGTTTAATATGCAATCGGTCAAGGTCCCTATTCCTGTTGGTGTAAAGTTACATGTGGATCTGTGTCCCAAGACACGGGAAGAGGAAGAGGACATGTCTCATGTTCCATATGCTAGTGTAGTTGGTAGTTTGATGTATGCAATGGTGTGTACTAGACCAGACATTGCACATGCAGTGGGAGTTTTGAGCAGGTATATGTCAAAACCAGGGAAGGAGCATTGGACAGTAGTAAAAAGGGTTTTTAGGTATTTGCGTGGCACTGCTAGCTATGGATTGTGCTACCAAGGAAGACCAGGATTCGACAGAGTGTTGGACTTACATGGCTTTGTGGATGCAGACTGGGCTGGAGATCTGGATTGCAAGAGATCTACAAGAAGGTATGTGTTTAACTTGTTTGGAGGAGCAATCAATTGGATGAACAAAAGATAGGTTGTAGTGGCACTTTCAACTACAAAATTTGAATACATGGTAGTCACTCATGCAAGTAAGGAAGCAATATGGTTACAAAGATTGTGTTCAAGTATTGGGTTGGTACAACAAGTTGTAAAGATAGATTGTGACAATCAGAGTGCGATTTTCCTAGCGAAGAACCCGACTTATCATTCAAAGACAAAGCATATTGATATTCAATATCACTTTGTGAGAGACATGGTTGAAGAAAATAAAGTGTTGTTGATGAAGGTGGACACTTTGAAGAATGTTGCAGATTCATTAACAAAATCTGTGAGAACTGAGAAGTTCTCTTGGTCTGGAGGATCCATGGGCATTGTTGCTCTGGATTGTTGACTATGTGACCCTGTAACCCCCTGTATTCAAAGAAAACAACAAGTGGGAGAATGTTGGGTATGTGTTATATTCTTTGCACGACTAGCCTTAATGTTTGCTACGTTGCGTTGGGTGCGTAGGGGTTTGGGGGTAGCGCCCCCGAGATTTTTTTTTTGCCTCGAGAAACATGTCATTTTTTTTGTCTTGTTTTTCGAGTTGCCTCGATTTTCGTGTCCATCATTGGGCACTTTTTCGGCACATGGTTTTTTCCGATGGTTTTCTATTTTCGGTTAAGGAATTAAGGTTGTTGACTAATCCAAGACATTGGGTTAGGGTTTTGGATGCCGGTGGCTCCTATATGTATATTGTATTGTAAACAATGTATCACTATGAATGAATATAGAATATGTTGGTTTT
>JZKD02S1601139.1:167248-177833 GCA_000966675.3 Picea glauca
TAACACATTAAATATAATTTTCATATTTCGGAAAATAGACACAGGTTCGGGGTAGAACCAGGGCAGACCCGAAGCTGCTAGGCTCGGATCTAGGCTGAATCTTTAACACAATAATTCTATTCCCACCATACACCCTAATTTCCCAAAATCCTGTCTTTGCTTCCCTCTGCATTGCATCGCATCATCGCATCGGCAGATCGCTGGACTCTGTTCGAATCAGCAGATCACTTGGCTCCCACAGGTGAGTCTTTTATAACTTTTATCTCAATCCCTACGTTCTCCGATAAAAAATAATGACTAAACCCCCTTCTATTTTATGACGATTTCTGTCCGATAAACCTGTCGTGTTGTATTTATTTTGGGGGATGTTAGTATATATGTATCCTGATTTGCAGTTTTTTGACTCACTTTCAGGAGTTTTATTAACGTTTCCATGAATCTTTTTCTTAAAAGGCTGTTTGACTCAATTCGGAACATTTGCTTGATGGGTTTTACTTCGCCATCCTTCTTTGGATCTGTGGGGTTTCTTTTTTATTTCTTCATTTTTTTTTACAAAACATGGAAGCATTTGCATTTCGGGTACTGGGGTTGGAGGTTTTTTTGACGATATAAGGGTTACCAGAACATACATTTTGGTTTATGTTATGCATTTCTGTTATATTGGATCAATTGGTTATGGATAATCGTAGGCATGTGGTCATTGGGTTATTTTTCGAGAAGACAGCATATTGCATAGGAACCTCTGACCAGTAGTCTCGTGGGCCCAATGTATCTGGCTGGGGTTTTGGGAATCCTAATCTCCTAGGGTCATTTGCTTTAGGCGACGTCTTCCTTTTTGGTTGCCCTTTCCACGTGGGTGGACGTAATTGTAGATAAATAAACAAGGACATGTCCCGCTGCAGTGATCCATGAACTGTGGTCAGAGTTTGATAGGGGTCCTTGCCCACAGCGTTGATGGCTGACCGTTGCTTGGTTCTATAAGTATAAACTTGGGAAGTGTAGACCTATTTTTCATCTAGCAAATGAAGGGCCAGTTTATTTCTAGCTTTTAGTAGGTATATAGTGTCCTTGAAATGGCACCAAGCACTTAAGTGCAGCAACTACACCTTGCTTGAAATGGCACCAAGCACTTAAGTGCAGCAACTACACCTTGCAAAGCAAGGTAGGTCGCAACACCATTCAGGAGGCACATAGAGAGAGGGGTATTCATCAGGGAAAATTTTAGGGGCTAATATTCTTCATTTTGCCAATTTTCTAAGTTTCTGCCAAAAATATTTGTTCTTTCAAAATGAGTATTTGCCCAGATCTCTATGGTATCAAAATATTCTACTTGAAAAAACTACAAAAGTTTTGCCAAATATTTAAACATGATATGTTGAGAATTGTAAAGTTTGGCCAAGGTTTATAAGCTTTTTCTTTCCATATAATTTTTTTTATATTTGATATTTTGAAGAGGAAATCAAAATATACATTGTCCTTGGCCTCTTGGCCCAAAAAAGATGCTATTGCTGTCAACAGCCTGTCCTAGATACTGCTTATTACAGTCCTCCAATGGTCTTTCTTGAATACTTGCTCCTACAGACTTCATAGCACTGCTAATCTATTATTATAAGAAAAATAGAGAAACATCATCTTCCGGACTATCAAAAAAAGGAGCTTGCTGAGTCTGAAACCGAGGCTCCATCTCCAAATTCTTGAACTGTGATGATTCCTTCCTGCAGAGACAACGCTCCCTTTGAGAGCTGATCCACCTTTGTATTAAATTCCCGATAAATATGAAGAAAGGAGATAGCCTCGATCCCTCTTTTAATATCCACAACTCTGCTTATGACTGGGCTCAAAATCAGATATGTTATCATATTTTCCTCATTAGCCAAATCTATCGGTAGTTTAGAATCTCCCAATACTTGGAAATTTCAGAATTCCCCTTTGTGCAGCAGATTTCATCAAAAGCGACAAAGCATAAAGCTCAGCTCTGCCAAGGTTTATACACTTTGAAAAACTATGGCTCTTTAACTTTTTTCTTGGTACTGACACGTGCACGCGCATTTTCACCTTCATGACATATTTCTAATCATGCCACACCACCCTATTGTCAGAACACACAATTCACACGGAATATAATCAACAAATTAAATATATTTTCTTGATTCAAAATAATAGACACAGGTTCTGGCTACATTACAGGCAGAAAATTGCAGCAAGCCTCAAAACTGCTAGAATCAGACCTAGGTTGAACCTTTAACAAAGCAATCAATCCTCTTATAATATATTACAGACCCTTAATTGCCAAAAACATTGATTTCGTCTCTCTCTGCATTGCATTGGCATATGTTGGATTGAATGATAGATCCTTTGTCTGAATCTTTATAGCAATCTCTACATTCTTCCTCCAAAGAAAAATGAAAAACCCTCAGTCTATTTGACGAGGGCTTCTGTTTGATAAATCCATCATCTGATATGCATCTGGGCCAAGCTAGATTATATATATATATATATATATTTATATTTATGAGGAAAATACCTCGCAGAAAACTCTCCAAGTACTTCCCCATAATCCCTATGATCCATGGATGGTAAACAGGATAAATTGCCGGCCCTGGTTACGGAGCCTAACCTCGAGTGGATCAAGAGAGTCAACCTGTGATCTATCCAACTTTGGAGGGAGAGATCTCGTGTTTGGCTCATGACGAGCTAACCCTTGAGGCTCTAGCTAGATTATGTGTGTGTGTATTATGTTCAATATTTGATCAGCTTTCAAGATTTTTATGAATGATTCTTCTAAGACTTATATAAGAAAGCACAGATCCAATACATAATAATTGCATGTCTTACTAATACAGTGGTGTATCCCTATGTTGGGATTTCATTCCACATTAATACTCTCAATTCTTTTTTGACTTAAATCTGAAACATTTGATCGATGGGTTTTGACTTTGCCATGGTTCTGTGTATCTGTAGGAATTTTTTTCTTTTACTTTTTTAACATATTTAGTAAAACCATAAAACCATGCAAGTATTTTTATTTTTGGTGCAGGGTATGCAAAGGTTGTGGCTTTTGCACAAATGTAAGGGTTGCCAGCTCATACATTTTAGTTTCTGTTATGTATTAGGTAATGTGGGATCAACTGGTTTTCGATAATAGTAGGTATGTCGTCATTTGTTATTTGTTGTGAAGACAACATATTGCATAGGCATTGGTAGTACCGTGGGTACAATGTAAATTTGTTGGGGATGGTATACCTCTTTAGCCACTACAAGGGATCACTTGTATACATAAATAATATATGTAGGAGATTATTGTAGTTGTCCCCCACATAGTTGTATATTATTGTTTGATATTGTTACCTTTCGGGGTTATTACTTTAGGGGATATTCTCCTACTTCAAAGGAGTTCCTATGCAACTAATCATTATTATTGTATTTGGGAGTTGTGCTCCTTTGTTTGGTATATTCAGTATTTATGCTCTTTGGGTATTTTGGGTGTTGGTATTAGAGCTTTGGGGCCTCAATCTCCCAAGGTCATTCACTTACAATGACTTCTTCCTTTTTGTCCTTTTTATTGTGGGTGGTCGTAGTTTTAGATAAAAGGATTTAAGCAAGGACACACCTTGATGCAATGATTGATCAAATATGGTTAGAGCCTCCTAGGGGCTTTGTTGACAATAATGATATGATTGCCTAGTCCTATGAACTTGTGACATGCAAATCTATTTTGCATTTTGCAAATGGAGGGAACGTATTTTTCTAGCTTTTAGGAGGTATTTATTGTCTTTAGAGTGACACTAAGTACTTAAGTGCAACAAACCTACATTAGGAAGCAAAGTTAGGTTAGATTCACAACACCATTTAGGAGGAACATATGGAGAGGTACCTAGTTTTTCACCTTTACATCCTTATGGGACATATTTCTAATTATGTCACATTACCCTCTAGTTAAACATATTAGTCACACAATACAATTACCTAAATATATTTTCATGATTGAAAAAATAAGACATAGTTTTGGCGCTACTAGGCTTGGACCTAGACATAGTTTTGATTGCTACTTACCTAAATACAATTAACAAAGTAATCAATCCTATCACACTATAATATATATTTCGAGATAGTAATTGCCACAAACAATGTTGTTGTCTCTCTCTATATTGCATCAATGTTTGTTGGAATCGACAATAGATCCTTTGGCTCTTCCTACAGTTTTCCCCTAAAGAAAAATCGTTATTTTATTTTATGAGGATTTTCCTTTTATTTTAATATTTCTATTAACGTTTCTTTTGGGACTTACATAAGAAAGTATGGATTCAATTTATACTTTTATTAAAACTCTTTTGTTTCAATTTGGAGCATTTTATGGGTTTTACTTTGTTATTATTATGCGGGATTTCTTTTTATTTATTTTATTTTATTTTTAGTATGCATGTAAATATTTGCATTTTGGGTAGTGGGGTATGCAAACTTTGGTGGTCTTGCGATGATTTAAGGGTTTCCAACTCATGCAATTTGGATCTTGCTATATATTTAAGTTATGTGGGATCAATTGGATATGGATAGCAATAGGTGTGGAGTGCTTTATTTTCTTTTGTAGACAATATATTTCGTAGGCACTAGTAATTGGTTGGGGTGTTGAGGCCATCTCCCATGGTTATTTGCTTTCAACAACTAATTCCTTTTTGTTCTCCCTCCATTGTGGGTGGATGTAGTTGTAAATAAAAGAAATAAGGATATGTGTCAACTCAATGATCGATGAAATATGGTCATATTCTCCCAGGGTGGTCATAGTGCTTACAACGAGGATGCACAGAGATTGCTTGGTCATGTGAACACATGAAGTAAATTTCTATTTTGCATTGGGAAAATGAAGGGAAATTATTTTTCTATCTTTTACAAAGATTACAAACAAATGTCTAGTGTGAGGTAGGGTTTGATATGTTGCGACAACATTGTTAGGTTTTTAATCGATGTAGGTCAAGTGCGCCAATGTTGTCTCTTTCAGGAGGGGGAGGGCCCCTCACATTTATTGTACAAGAAAGTTGTAGTTGGCCTATGACAGTAAGGATGGTTTTGTTGAAGAATGAGTTATCCCTAAATTGAAGACACCTAAAAGGATGCCTTAATAAAGAGAAGAGAGCTTGAGGTTAGATATGACTTCCTCATGGGTGGGAGGATAGATTGAATACAATAAATAGCATGTTGTAAAGGGTTAGTGGCTAAAGGTAGACATTGAGATGATGGGTACCAATGAATTAGAAAGTGAAAGGCTTTGGATAATGAATATATCAAATTGGTTTGATTACTATAGGCTTGAGGCATCGTCGTTAAGGAAAATCGGAAGGTATCCCTCGCATCGAATATAAATGCCGAAAGTGTGTTTCACATTTTGGTATTTGGGTGTTCACACAAGGTCACATAATTGGCTATTTTTTTTATATGCAATGTTTTGCAAATTTATTTGCCAATATTTGGAAATAGCTTCAAGCTCTACCAATTATCATGCATTTAACATTTTTGATATGGGTTAATCAATTGATGGAGCAAATGATCTAATGGTAAATGAGCTTTTAAAAAAGTCAAGGAGGAAAAATGACAAGGGTTCCTTGCATCACAATTTTCCTTCTTAGAGTTTTTGTATTCTCTTTGATTTCACTTTAGCAAGGTTGTCTCATGATTGCTTTGTTAGCATAATTGGTTAAAAATATGTTATAGACTTGCCTAAGATGTACAACGCTTGAAGGTTGTAGAGTTGTAATGTTGACCTCAATGTTGATCTCTATTTTATGCCTTTGGTGAGTATTTTGATCATCTCCTCTAGATAAGCTCTCTTGTTCATTTCGCTTGTATTGCCTTTGGAATTTATCACAAGTTTCATATCTGGGTTATTGTAACCTCAATCTCAATGTTTGATAAGTGGAGATGGAAGTGTTTTTACATATTGACGGGCTTTCAAATTTCTTATTTTTGGTTAACAAATTGCCACCATTCTAGGTGCAGTGCAAATCCCCATAGATCTTGATTCCTATTACCCATGATTTCTTTTATCCCCTTTCCTATCGTATCTTCTCACCTTCAAGGTCCTAAAAACATTGAGTGCCCTATGTTGTTTATTCCAAGCTGCAATTCTCCTCAGTTCTTTCAACCTTTTAACAAATCATGGTCTCAAGCTACTTTCACTTATCCATCTTTTCCAGAAGCATGTTATTTATTGCAAATGATTGACAATAAGTTGAAGGTGGTTTTACCCCTCAGATTTGTGGTTAGCTTGCCAAGGAATTTGGCACACCATGATAGGTTTTTTATGATACAACCATTGCTAATATAAATCCTCAAAATAATGTACTTTACCTAATAGAGATTTGTGAATTCAAACCAACTTTGCTTGTTGCATTTTTTTTACAACAATTGGGAGATTTGTATTAGCAAAAAGGGTGGGGTTGAGGCTCGCAAAATCTACAACCAAAAGAGCCTAGAGAAACAATAAATTTTTGGTACTCATAGTATTTTCTTAGCTTGACTATCACTAGGTGCACTAGATCTTTTGCAATAGATAATTCAGTACAATGCTTTATAGAGAAAGTCCTGTAGAAAATGCCAAGGGAGGAGGACAAAACAATACATCAAATACCAGGCTTAGGGAAGTCTTAGAATTTGTAGCTTCCTTCTTTGAGCCATCTGCTAGCATGTTCAAATCTGGAAGAGGGCTCTCGACTGAAGGAGACGAGGCATTCATCGTTGATTTTGACGCAGGGGCAGGAGGTACACACACAGATCGAGCTTGTAGTGCTTCCAATTGTGAATGAAGAACATCCATCTCATCATGTGCTTGTTGCATAACAGTCTGATGTTGAATTAATATCTCATCATGTGCTTGTCGCATAACAGTCTGATGTTGAATAAGTATCTCATCATGTGCTTGTCGCATAACAACCTGATGTTGAATTAATATCTCTTTGTAGTGAAGGATATCTGTGAACTTAGATCCTGATCGATATCTACAACTGATGAAGGGAGGACAGAGGGTCATCCGTCTGAGAGTTCGGTTGAGGGGCTAGAGAAGGACCTTCCTTCGCATTTGCCATTGCAAAAATGCTTGCTTGATGCATAAATCAAGAACAAGCCCCCACAAATTCTTGACCAAGGGGATCGCGAATTGGAAGACAATTCTTGGAGTGGCGGACCCGCCAAATCAATCCAAAGTCAACTACCTTACTAAGAACTTTGACTGCGCATTGCCCAAACCTGAAACTAACCAATACATTCTCCAGGCTAGAATGTTCATTACTCGTGGAGTAGCACCCAAGATAATGAGGCCCTTGGTTCGAGCTTGCATCAACAAAATCGTCCACTGTCTCACAAACCAAAAGAGCATCAACTTCCCTGCAAGAAATCCGTTGACAAACCCTTATTGAATTCCTCATGTGCCTAAGAACCAGACTAGTTTTAAAAATGTTGAAAAACGATAGAAGGATGGATGCTTTTAGATGCTCCATTATTGCAGGCATAATGACCAAATCCATTCACAAGAACACCTTGTTCAAGAGCCAAACAACCCCAGTACGAAATGATTGAATGATCCCACTACGAGAAGGGAGTCGTCGAGTGAGGGGTACAAATAACAAGTTTTGCATGCATGAAGAGTGGTGAGGCGATGTGATACATGTCACTGTGACGCTTGAGTTCATGCCCAATGGTGCCACCCGCATGCTGCTAACTAATTATGATTTGATGTAATTCATTTAAGGAATTGGGGAGAGATAGGAACCCCCGTTAATAATTAAACCCCTTTTCAATGGTTGTTTCCAAATTGGCATGCTGGTCTGGCTTAGAGAATGTGGAAAAATGAAACACGAGGGATGGACTTTAAGGTGTATCGAATTTTTTTGACGATGGAACCAAGTTGCTCGTTCTTCAGAGAGGAACCCTGAATGAAAGATCTGATTCTGTTTTTAGAGTCACTTAGTATGTTAAGGATACTGGACGTGTTTCTCATTGGCGATCTAAACTCCTTGAAGCAAGGCATAATCCTTTGCTTGGTTATTAGAGGCACGACCTAGACTCCCTGCAAATCTTAGTTCAACAATTCCACTAGGGCCAAAGAGTACCCCTCCCGCACCTACCACCCCGAGCTTTGCTTGTTGCATTTATTAAGCAATAGTGCTTCCTTTATTTACAAGTGGTTTGAATTAGTTTTTGTATTGAGTTTTGTAAAATATTCATGGTAATGCAAATGTCGTATGGGGAGAAATAATATGAGTCTATTAGTGAGCCACTTTGCTTGTTGTTTAAATGTTATCCCAATTAATTCATGTATTTGATCCATGTTGAAGCCTGTCTACTTACTAGACTTGATGGCATTCTACTTGTCTTTCCTCCCAAGGTTGAAAGCTTCCTTGTTTTGGATTTTAATGATTCTTTTGCTAGCCTACACAAGGAAATGAAATAGTCGGGTGGTTTATTTGGATGGTACATCATTAATAAAATTATCTATCATATCATATATGCGAAAGAGTTTGGATATATGTAATAATGCTTCATATCATATCATATCATATATGCAATAATGCTTCGTTTATTTACAAGTGGCTTGAAGCAGTTTTTCTTATTGAGTTTTGGAAAATATTCATGGTAATGCAAATGTCGTATGAGGAGAAATAATATAAGTTTAGTAGCGAGTCACTTTACCTATTGTTTAAATGATGCCCCAATCTAATTCATGTATTTGATCCATGTTGAAGCCTGTCTACTTGCTAGACTTGATGTCATTGTACTTGTCTTTCCACCTAGGGATGAAAGCTTCCTTGTTTTGGACTTTAATATTCTTGTGCTAGCCCTGACAAGGAAATGAAATAGTTGGGTGGTTTATTTGGACGGTACATCATTATTTAAATTATCTATCATATCATACATGTGAAAGAGTTTGGATATGGTGTGCCAGGTTTTCCTAGCTCGAAATTTAATTAGAATTTGAATGTACCAAGCAAGTTCCAACTAATCTAGAAGTAAAAAAAGAGGCATCATTGATTTCAAAATTGTTTTAGGATTTAAAAATTATTTTTGATGGAGTTGGTATGGTGGGCGTTTAGATTAACAACCCATTGTGTAAACTCACCTTGAATATAAGGATTACAAGTTAAAAAAACCTTGGGCTAAGTTCGATGACATAGCTTCTTCCTCATAGTGTGAAATTTGATTTGTTGGCTACAACACAAGATTGATGGTTTTGATTATTTTCTTGGATCAAGGATGAAATCCAAATTTGCTTTCAGACACAGACATGACAACAATATTGATAACTTGGGCTCTTCATTAACATGATATATTTGGTTTTACTTTGCCAATGTAGACAGTTTTTTTTCTTCATGTTTCCAAGTGCCCACCCTCCAGCCTATAGGAGAGAATGAGATTGCTAGTACCTTGCCTACCCTGATCAATAATTAGCTCACAAAGAGCCTCAATCAACAATGTTTCACGAAGAGGGAACATGTCATAAGAGGGATTTGAACTTGGGTTGGGAGGATAACTACTTTTCCTCTCTACCACTCGAGTTAGACCCAATTGACAGTGAACACTATTGTTTACAAACACAAAAAATAGAGAGCTGTAATAGAACTCCATGAGAAATGGTTGAATATGTTAATCTAAAACATGTTCATGTTACGATCTATTGATTTCTTGAAGGTCTGTTTCAAATGGAGATTGGGTTGAGGTCATATTAGATTTTGATAGATGTACATTCCTCGCTTCGATATAAACCGACAATGGTTTGGTTTGAAATGTTTATTGGAAAATGGATGCGATAATGCTGGAAATGCTCTCAAACAAGAAACAACAATTCTTATATTTGCGTCAGAAAGTGTTGATGTTGGTAAAGTTGCTAGCATATTTTTCATGGTTTTGTTTTATGCTCTTTATCTTTTGGCAACCAAGTCATGCTTAGATATTTACTTTTGTGGGTAATATTAGGGATGAAATTGGCTACATGTTATCCATGGCTCATTGTCTTAATGGCCTCTCATTCAAATGCCATTTTGACATGTTTATTTGCTTGGATTCTCACATGACTCGCACTTACAACCATGCATGATGCCCCCCTTGATGTGAGTAAAGGGGGCAATTGGATGTGGTTTCTTGGCATTCTGCATATTATGAGGTAGTTTTTTGTTGTTGTTATGTTGCCACATACTCTTGTGTTTTGAAGACAACATTATCCAATCATGCAAACTTTGCAAGGGGTTGTATGTGTATTAACTCAAAACTATGAGAGATTATTGCTTGTAAGCTGTAAGTTTTAGAGATAAATTATTAGGAGAAATAAGGGATTCCCTAAGGACTAATAAGGGGGTTTGTGGCTATGTTACAAAAGCTACAGGAGGTCATGGACCGTGGTAGCTTACATGAGCATGCGATTTTGAATAATGTGGTTTGCCTCATGCAATTTAAGTTTGTATATGAGCCTTTCATGTTATAATTCCTCTTTCACTAATGACTTTTAATATTTTCCCCATGTCTAAACTAAAGTCATAAAGTTCATTTAATAATTTTTTAGTTGGTAGCCCTAATTGCCCAACTACCTTCCATCTCTTTAACA
>JZKD02S1601150.1:0-12995 GCA_000966675.3 Picea glauca
GATCTACTCTGCATTCTTCACTGTCTCTGATCTGCTGCTCTGCTTCACTGTCCTCTGCAGCCCATTCTCAGCTTCTTCTCCTGTCACGCAGATTCTCCTCTTCCTTTTCTCACATGCAGAGCGCTCTCTCCTTCTCCCTTCAACAACTTCTTTTCATCTTGGTTCCAGCGCATTATATTGTTTTTTCCACATGCAGAGGTTTTCCTTTCTTTTCTCAACTTCAACTGCAGTTTCCCTTTCTTTCAATCTTTCTTCTGCTTTTCGCAAGCCAACATTCTCCTTGATTTTCTGAACTGGCTCTTTGCATGCCTCCTCTACGCATGCCACATCATGCAACTGCAGTTTTTTCTGTCTTAACTGCCAGTCTAAATTTAGACTGAAAGTCCTTCCACCATCCAGAGTGATTAGAGACACCCAACTGGCAAAATCTTCCAGACTTGTCAAAGCAAATGAAGGACCCCCGCCAAACTCTGGATTTAGCAATGTTAAGTTCCGTTGATTGTGCATTATAGCCGTTTGATGCTGGCCACACCAATCGCGTTGTGAATGGCATCATTCTTGCTGTTTCTTAAAGAGAACGGTTGGTAACTGCTGCTGCTAGTCATGGCCGTGGCTAAGGCGTGCGTTTTGATCAGCACATATCCAACGCTGTTTTAGCATAGTTTCCAGCACTGTGTTTCAGCCCAGCGCTGTGTTTCAGCATATGTTTCAGCATTTGTGTTTCAACATGTGTGTTTCGACGTCTGTGTTCCAGCATCTGTGATTCAGCTTCTGTGTTCCAGCTTTGTTTCAGCATTGTGTTTCTGCATCTGTGTTTCAGCATCTGCGTTCCAGCATCTGCGTTCCAGCATCTGTGTTCCAGCATTTGTTTCAGCATTTGTGTTTCAGCTTCTATGTTCCAGCTTTGTTTCAGCATGTGTTTCTTCATCTGTGTTTCAGCATCTGCATTCCAGCATCTGTGTTCTAGCATTTGTTTCAGAATTTGTGTTTCATCATTTGTGTTTCAGCTTCTGTGTTCCAACTTTGTTTCAGCATGTGTTTCTGCATCTGTGTTTCAGCATCTGCATTCCAGCATCTGTGTTCCAGCATTTGTTTCATCATTTGTGTTTCAGCATTTGTGTTTCAGCTTCTGTGTTCTAGCATCTCTTGTGCGTGTTCTATAACCAACCGATTTCCATCAATACAACCTTGACCATCTGCGTCATCTCTGCAATAGCCATATTTCCAACAAAATCCCCATCATTTCTAAATATGGAGATGAAGACGAAAATCACATTCTCCCTTTTGGGCTTATTAAGGATAGTGATGTCAAATTCCCACAACAGTAATAACCACCTAGTCACTCTACTTAGTAATTGGTTTATTCATTAAATATCAAATGAAAAAATGATCAGTATGCATAAAAACATGATACCCAATAATGTAATGACAAATACACTACTTTAAGGAATTCCTTCTCAGTCATTTTATAATTTAACTCTGCAAGAGCAAGATTCTTTCTAATGAAGTAAATTGGATAGGGAAATTTTTCTTCTTTCTATCCTAATATTTCCCCAATGGATATTTCTGAAGCATCGATAGAGATATGAAAGGGTAGGGACCAATTTGTTCCTATTATCATGGGTGCTACATACAAATTTTTCTTCAAATATTCAATATCAATAAGACACTAGTTTGTCCAATAAAATTCAATGTCCTTTTTAAGTAAAGAAAACAAAGGAGATGCTAGCTTAGTGAAATTTTCAATAAATCCATTGTAGTAACCAACATGTCCTAGAAAACTGCAAACATGTTTTTGATTCTTTGGTATAGGAAGCTTGTATATTACTTGTATTTTGTGGGGTCCACCTTTATACCTATAGGAGAGACGTGGTGCCCAAGGAGAATTCCCTCAATTAGTAAAAAATTATGTTTTTACTTGCTAAGTGAGATATTTTTTTCTTGACATCTCTTAATAAATTTACCCAAGTTATTCAAATATTCCTCAAATGTATTCCCATACATAGTGAATTCATCCATATACACTTCTACACAATCATGGATCAAGTCAGAAAATATACCAAGAACAACTCATTGAAAGGTGGCAGGTGTATTACAGAGACCAAAGGGAAATACTTTGTAAGCAAAGGTTCCCCATGAGCAGTTGAAACTTATTTTTTCTTAATCCTCAAGGGAAATGTACATATGATTGTATCCTATAAACCCATAAAGGAAAGACAAATACTTCTTCCCTACCAATGTGTCGAAAACTCGATCTATAAAAGGTAGAGGAAAGTGATATTTTGCAGTGTCTTTGTTTAGTTCACGATAATCAACACAAAATCACCACTTCCCATTCTTTTTCGGAACAATCACTAGTGGTGACACCCTTTGACTATTGGAAATGGGATAGATAAAATTGACATCAAGCAACTTCTATAGTTCATCCTTCATTATTTCTCGTAGTGCAACATTCATACATTGTTGGGGTTGTCAGATGGGATGAGATTAATCCTTTAGGTGGATGTGGTGAGTACAAATATCGGGATGGATCCCTCTCATATTATTGTAATCCCATGCTAATTTATTTCTATGCTCTTGTAGAAGTTAAATTAATTGTTCCTTCTGTAAAATATCTATCCTACTATTCCTATTCAAAGTTTTACTAGGGAATATCTCTACAGAGGTACAAAAGTATTATGTTATGAAATAAAATGGGTGAGGCATGTAGTCCAATTGTAAGTAGAGATAAACCATCGAACAGTTCTCCTGAATTTTCTAGTCTAAGATATAATCAAATAATATGGAGGATGGTTGTTAAAATGAAGTAGGATTTATAATAAAGTCGTTAATTATGTCATCTTCAGTCTCTTCCTTATAAAGGATCATTTGATCAAGGGTAATTATTTGTAGGGAATTTTATTCATCTCTATCTATATTTCCTATCCAAATAGGTGTATCATGATTAGTACTAGGCTTAGTAGGAGGGTGAAAAGTGAGTTTATTAGTGGAGTTTCCTTGGAAGATAGTCATTTTTCGTGATCTACAACCAATGTAAGCATAAAAAATGGCTAACCATGGCCTTCCTAGGATCAAACGATAACCCATGAGAGTGGATTTTGGTTGCAAGAACATGAAATATGCTAGGTAGTCCCAAGATTCCAAGGAGACCACAATGTCTTCTATGATTCCTTCGAGCTTGACAGTAAATCGATCACCTAGTTGGAGAACCATACAAGTTTTTCATAAGTTGGGACGTTTAATATGATCCATGGCATGCTTGGTCATTACATTTATGGTAACCCCTAGATCAATTAAATTATTGGAGATATGTGTATGGTTAATGTGAACATCAACAACATGGATCCTTGGGTCTACATACTTGGAAGTAAATATTTTCCCAAGCATTAGATCGACTAATTGACCAACAACATGGAAAATAGGAGGATCATTTTTATTCACACCAGGCTTATTTAGGCATAATTCCTGGACAACTTTGGCATAAATACATACATCCTTAATTTATTGAAATAGTGGTATATTGACACACACATTTCTCAATTCCCCTAGAAAATCAAACTTAGGATGGGAAAGAGGTTTTTCCAAAATTAACCTCTTCGAATAGGGAGGAATTGCTCACCCATAGGTTGTGGTTGTTCTGAATTTTTTGAAGTGGCATGTAGTGTATTTGGTGGATTGGTAGTATATTGGCTTCCTAAAGAGTTGTCTCCTATTGGGTAGTATATTAGTTTTCTACAGAGTTGTATATTCCATAGATTTAAATGTTGTTCAATGAACAATCCCTTAGGGGATGATTCTTTCTACATTTGGAGTAAAATATAGATAATTCCCACTCTACGTCTTCCTTCTTTCTTTTGACCTGCAATGTATCAAATTGTGAGATCAAAGAACTAAGAATATCAATTTTAAAATTATCTAACAAGTTACCAATTTAAGCCCAAATAACTCCTCCTCTAGTTGATTTCATGATCCTGGCAACAACGTCTCGATAATTATCCCCATGTTTCTAACTTCCATGTGAATGTTTTTTGAATAATTCGTAGATGTCATTATAAATTAACTAGAAAATGTCTCCTCTTCCCACCAAATTCAATATATCCAGGAATTCATCTCAAATACCTCTTATCAGGATAGTTCACAAAGTGTCGTTGGTGAGTTGACTTTGTTTTTACCTTTGCAAATTATACAGGAACCTTTCCACATAATCTTCTAAGATCTCATTCTCCTTTCAAGTCTTTTTAAATATTTATTCTCGCACGTCTTGGACATGGTAGTAATATCGTTATTTCTTTATGGATGCTTGTCCCATTTCATCCCAAGTATTTATGGTGATACCCCTAAGACCCATAAACTAGTGAAGGGCCACGTTCTTTAAGGTGGCAAGGAATAATTTATCTTATGGGAATCCAAAGTGTAGTTTCAATTTCTGTACAGGTCGTCCAACTTGAAAAGGAAGGTATCCATATATTAATTGGGGAGACCATTGAAATTTGGAAGAAATGATGGAGATATATTTTTCATTGGTTCCACTCCTTGGGAATTGATTGGGAACTTGAAAGTCATAGTCTCTTCACAATTTGAACCAATTCCTTCTTCCTCTGCCATTTTGTTCAGATGGGTGATAATAGGTAATTTCTCTTGTGCTACTGATTTCCTAGAATAAAAAAAATACCTTGTAGTGTTCTGGCTCATGAAATTGATTCTTTTGGAGATCAAAATCTTGATGACCAATAATCAGTTCCTCGAGATTTTCTTCAATATTAGAAATCAAACCTTATTCTATTGCAGAAGTATATTTTGTAGTAGCCTCAAGAGTGGAATTATTTTTTTGATCTAGTAGATTATTTACCTCAAAATTTTCTCTATCTTCTAATCTAGCTGAAAAAAAATTAGTAGGTCAAGGGGTTCTTACTACACCATGTCCTCGTGGTCTTGGATTTCTAGTTTTTCTCATGCATCCATATGCTTTTAATTTATGTGCATAACAATTTGTATGAGATGTTACAAGGAGGATTGTCGACTTTTCCTACAATGTATATCCCCTTACCATGCATTATCTAATTCACGGGACTTATGAAACCCTTTTAACTCCTCCCCGAAAACGACGCCAAAAATGAAAAGACTACTATATACCTTATTAATAGAAATAGGGTACGTAGTCTACTAGTGCATTTAATTGTCAACCCAGGGATGGTATGCTTGTGAGGTGACGTGCAAAATATATCAAGATTTTAGAAGTGTCTGATATCCAACTCTAATATGTTGTCTATGAATTAGCCATAAATCCAATTCTACTTATAATGAAAATAAGATGGTTTGAGCTACAAGAACATAAGAAATTCAACCAAGAAAGTGATAAATAATTAAACATATTTTGACAACCAACTATACATTCTGCAATATGCAATATTTATGTACCTGAGTAGATCTACAAATATAATCACCACAAGTACTGAATACACAATAGATCCACAAAGGAATATAAAAGAAACCACACTTTTATTATATGAAAACCATTTAGGTAGGGTAACACCATATAATAAATCCTATTATGGAAATGATCTTCTCCTGTTCACTTGCCTCTTCGAGGGGGAAATCTCCTAATGAGCTTCAACACCAAATACAATACTTCTTTTCATATACCATTACATTACTTGAACCCCTTTATATAGTGCTACCAACAACCTAAGATCATTCTAGAGGAGGAACCTTCTAGAAGTAGAACCTTCTAGTAAGCCCTATAATACCCCTAGGCCGAACCCAATTGTAAATGTAAATGCAAATGTACTTAAGCTGGTGGGTTGTTTGATATCAATTTTTTCGTATACACCTTCCATGATATATTGCACACTAAAATAATGAAGTGTGCCCATTCCAGGATACTACACACAACAAACTTAAGTGCACGCGATTTTGAGGCTAGGGAGCCTTTGTGTATATGTTGTGTTTTATAGGTTGGTGAGCTAGTTTATTATAAGGAAAAAGGATTATGTGATGATTAGGCCGAAGAGCCTAGATGCTAAAGTCCAGTGAGACTATTTTTGTATATGTCTTATCATTAATATTAAATACATCGATGTGTGTAGACCGACCATGATAAAAGAGTATGGGGGACTAAAATCCACTAGTTAGGGAAAGGGGATAGGGAGGGGGGCTAAAAGTTGAGGAAAAGGGGCTAAGCTAGGGAGCTTAAGCCAAAAATGAATATTATATTAATATTCCTTAAAGTATAAAGTATGGACAATTATTTTATCCTAAGTTCTAAGGATGGAGAAAAGTGGGCCAAAGTGGATCCCAACATGAAAAGTTTCAAGTTGGGAACATGCATACATACAACTTGGACATAGTTAATTTTCCTATCATTCCATCATCATTCACTCACTCATTCAACTGTCCTTTGTACCTCCCTGTACCTGTATCCGTACATGAACTAGTACCATACCCGTACCTTTATTTTTACCTGATTATCTTGGGAGATGGACTAAAGAAATAGTTTGTCAGGCCTGTGGGATATTGAAGAGGTGGGTTGTTAGGCCCATGGTAAATTTCTCTCTAGGTGAGAGAATTGTTGGGAATTGATTTACGAAGGTACTAAACTGCAACTACATGGCTTTGAGAATTCTTTTATGGGATGTTTCTAGAGAACTGGAAGGGAAGTGGGCAATTGAGGGACTTTTGAGCAGAGAAGGGGAACACTTCCTGGGGTGGGACATGCATGTGGGGAATGAGGGAGTGTAGGGTGTTAGTTTGAGTTGGCACCTGTAAGATAGTCTTTCCTGTTGTCTAAGATACGTGAGCCTGGTTAGGAATTTAGTCTCAGCTCAGGGGTGACCCACTGCTGAGAGTGATGAGCAGTGTGGTCGAAGGCTGGGAGGTTTGTGGAAGGTTTGCACGTAGTTGGTGATATTCTTACAAAGGCAAGTGTAGATTGCGTGTTAAATTACATGTTGCATTATTATGTATGCATTWATTTTTATGGGTTACTCCTGTTGTGTTGCATGTATATTGTTATTATCATTCTGTATGAGTCTGTGCATTTGCAGAATGTATTTTTCTGATTTAAATTWTATATATATAAAGTTCCGCAATATTTTYTGTGTGCATATGTTTTTATTTGTATACAGTTCGRAAAATATTATGTGGCATAGCCTAGTTGGATGATGGGGATGTTACAATATGGTATCARAGCTCTAGTTTTCAACACTGATCCTGGATGGGCCGAGAAAGTTGAATTGAGGAGAAATTTCACAGAGAGTTAATTTCAAAGTGGCCAAATTTGAAGTTACAGAGCATCCATGGTAAAAATTAGAAGCAATTGCATGGAATTGGGCAAAAGTCCCAATTTCTATTGTTAAATTCATGGGAAAATTGAGAAATTTGGCCAAGTGGTGAGATATTCTTGATTTAATATTTGTTCTAGAAACTTCAGACCTGGAATTGGTCAAATTTGAAGTTACAAAGAATCCATGACAGATGGAGCAAGATTAATTGATTAAAATTCCCAATTTGTGAATTGAGTTTGGGAAAACTTCGTTCCAGGAATGTCAACCAACAACGATTTGTTGTTGCAGAGGTTTAATTGTTGTTATCTGGGTGAAATTGAACAAATTTCATAGTTGTAGAATGTCTACGGTAAAAATTAGAAAACAATTAGGCAAATGCCCCAATTTCTACAGCAGAATTCACGAGGAATTGATGCGCAGAAAAATGAATGTGCGCAGGTGGGTGCACTAAAAATGCATGATGCACGGTGAAATGATTGTGATATGTGGAAAAATGTTGGCATGTGGGTGCGCGCGCTAAAATTTGGCACTGGGCAAAAAAATATTGGTGTGCTAGTGCGCTCACTAAAATTTGGTGCCATGCGGAAAAATATTGTTGTGCAGCTGCACGCGTTAAAATTTGGTGCCGTGCGGAAAAATATTGACGTGCAGGTGCGTGCGATAAAATTATATTGCGTGCAGAAAAATATTGGCACGCGGGTCTGCACACTTAAATTTTGGCGCTGCACAGTGCAGAGTGGTAATGCACGAAAAATAACTATGCGTGAATGTGCGAACTAAATTTAGCATTGTGCGGTGCGAATTGAGTGGCGCATGCATAATACTGGTGCGTGATGTGCACACACATAATAATGGAGCACATGGTTTGTATAGTATTGATAGAGCACAAAGGAATTTTTTTAGTGCACGCGCAATGCAGGTAAATGTTGTCGCGCGACAGTTTAGTTAATGGTGTGCACATAATACTGGTGCGCGGTGGGGGCGTACTAAACTTTGGCATGGTGCAACACGTAGAGTAAAATGCATGCAGAATATTAGCACGTGACAAAAAAATTATGCGCAACAGGTATTAGTGCATGAACCAAAATTGTGCGCGGTAGATATTGGCGCGCAACACAAAAGTAGTGTGCACCAGTTATTGGTGCAACAAAGAAGTGATCCACATTGGTTATAGGTGTGTGGAGCATGTGATACATGATGGTGTTGATGTGCATGCTAAATATGGTTGTACAGGTACAAATTTGTGCACACGAAATCATTTGGATGGTCGACAACAGTAGAAAACCAATGATGTTCTGTGACATTTTATATTGTTTGAAGGTCATCTTTTTGCAGCGAGTTTTTGAGGCTCTAAACATCGGTTTTAGCTACTCAAAAAACACGAGAAAAGAGCGCAACAAGGTACACTTTCTCTCTGCATCTCAAATAAAAGATCCCATAGAGATTTATAATGGTGTAAACCATTTGTCAAATAGAGATTTTATGACGAAGTTACAAGACAAACAATGGAGGGTAAATTTTAAGACCCAACTAACTTCGAAGGGCCATAACTTTCTTCTCCTGAATCAGATTAAGGCACAGGAGAAGTCAATGGAAAGATATTGAACCCTAGAAGACATTCTTAGATCTGAATTAAATTTCCGGGCATGTTAAAAATGTTTAAGATGGAAAATAAGGTACATGTAGCATTCCATACCAAAAACATGAATTGACCTAGAACTTCAGCAGGCTGTAACTAGCATCCCATAACCCAGAAAAAGGTGAAACTTGGAAAGACTGTCCAGAATATGTATATGAAGAAACAAAATTGAGCTCCTACTAAAAATCCAATGGAGTAGGTGCAAAAATTCATAATTTCAGCATAGTGTTGCACCAAGTTGAAGAGTGAACAAAAAAAATTAATGGACAATTTTTAAATAACCATAACTTTCTGCTCAAGAATTAGAATTGAGCATGGAAGCAGGCGTTGGAAAGGTGTTGGATAGTAGAATATATTTATTAAACCATAAAATTAATGCGGGTATTCATTTTTTTATGAAATCAGAAGAAATAATTCTGATATATTATTGAACCAGAATTGTTCATATTTTTCATGAAATTGATGAGTCAGTTAACTTGACAAAGTTTTGTTGGATACATATTTTGCAGAGGTAACAAAAACTAGACCAGATAAGGATCAAAATAAAGTGAAAAGGAATGGAATCTGCACAGGGGGCTTACAACCAAGAAGAGGAGATCAGAGGGATGGATTTCCATTTAGGCATTGAAGGAACAAACTCCAATGGACATGGATAAGGAAGGGATGAAAACATGAATATGGTAAAGACCATTAAAAATTTGTAGAAGGATGTCAAAATCCATAAATATTATAATGAAAAGTGTATGAGATCCAAGGAGAAGCAGGAAGACTTCAACATGAAGTTATTGCATATATTGAACAAAATAGAAAAGAAATTGGATAAGGAGAGTGGCTTAAGAAAATCAGGAAGTCACAGGTCTCCTGGTGAGAAAAGAAGAACAAGAAGTGATAGCCAACATAATCATCACTCTCCGAGGCATTCTAGTAAGAGAGAATACAACATCTGAATTCCATCCCCTATCAGGAAGCATAAGAGGTCTGGGGTGGATGAGCTATGAGGAGAAATGAAAAAAATCAAACCTCCTACATTTGATGGTGAACACAAGAAGGATGTGTTGATACTAAGAGAGGGGTGAATCAATATCAAGTACAATTTAAAACCTTTTTCAACTTATACTTAAACCATTCAATTATATCCAATGAGAAATGAATAATAGTATAAGAGTTANAGCTCTAGTTTTCAACACTGATCCTGGATGGGCCGAGAAAGTTGAATTGAGGAGAAATTTCACAGAGAGTTAATTTCAAAGTGGCCAAATTTGAAGTTACAGAGCATCCATGGTAAAAATTAGAAGCAATTGCATGGAATTGGGCAAAAGTCCCAATTTCTATTGTTAAATTCATGGGAAAATTGAGAAATTTGGCCAAGTGGTGAGATATTCTTGATTTAATATTTGTTCTAGAAACTTCAGACCTGGAATTGGTCGAATTTGAAGTTACAAAGAATCCATGACAAATGGAGCAAGATTAATTGATTAAAATTCCCAATTTGTGAATTGAGTTTGGGAAAACTTCGTTCTAGGAATGTCAACCAACAACGATTTGTTGTTGCAGAGGTTTAATTGTTGTTATCTGGGTGAAATTGAACAAATTTCATAGTTGTAGAATGTCTACGGTAAAAATTAGGAAACAATTAGGCAAATGCCCCAATTTCTACAGCAGAATTCACGAGGAATTGATGCGCATAAAAATGAATGTGCGCAGGTGGGTGCACTAAAAATGCATGATGCACGGTGAAATGATTGTGATATGTGGAAAAATGTTGGCATGCGGGTGCGCGCGCTAAAATTTGGCACTGGGCAAAAAAATATTGGTGTGCTAGTGCGCTCACTAAAATTTGGTGCCATGTGGAAAAATATTGTTGTGCAGCTGCACGCGTTAAAATTTGGTGCCGTGCGGAAAAATATTGACGTACAGGTGCGTGCGATAAAATTATGTTGCGTGCAGAAAAATATTGGCACGCGGGTCTGCACACTTAAATTTTGGCGCTGCACAGTGCAGAGTGGTAATGCACGAAAAATAACTATGCGTGGATGTGCGAACTAAATTTAGCATTGTGCGGTGCGGATTGAGTGGCGCATGCATAATACTGGTGCGTGATGTGCACACACATAATAATGGAGAACATGGTTTGTATAGTATTGATAGAGAACAAAGGAATTTTTTCAGTGCATGCGCAATGCAGGTAAATGTTGTCGCGCGACAGTTTAGTTAATGGTGTGCACATAATACTGGTGCGCAGTGGGGGCGTACTAAACTTTGGCATGGTGCAACACGTAGAGTAAAATGCATGCAGAATATTAGCACGTGACAAAAAAATTATGCACAACAGGTATTAGTGCATGAACCAAAACTGTGCGTGGTAGATATTGGCGCGCAACACAAAAGTAGTGTGCACCAGTTATTGGTGCAACAAAGAAGTGATCCACATTGGTTATAGGTGTGTGGAGCATGCGATACATGATGGTTTTGATGTGCATGCTAAATATGGTTGTACAGGTACAAATTTGTGCACAAGAAATCATTTGGATGGTCGACAACAGTAGAAAACCAATGATGTTCTGTGACATTTTATATTGTTTGAAGGTCATCTTTTTGCAGCGAGTTTTTGAGGCTCTAAACATCGGTTTTAGCTACTCAAAAAACACGAGAAAAGAGCGCAACAAGGTACACTTTCTCTCTGCATCTCAAATAAAAGATCCCATAGAGATTTATAATGGTGTAAACCATTTGTCAAATAGAGATTTTATGACGAAGTTACAAGACAAACAATGGAGGGTAAATTTTAAGACCCAACTAACTTCGAAGGGCCATAACTTTCTTCTCCTGAATCAGATTAAGGCACAGGAGAAGTCAATGGAAAGATATTGAACCCTAGAAGACATTCTTAGATCTGAATTAAATTTCCGGGCATGTTAAAAATGTTTAAGATGGAAAATAAGGTACATGTAGCATTCCATACCAAAAACATGAATTGACCTAGAACTTCAGCAGGCTGTAACTAGCATCCCATAACCCAGAAAAAGGTGAAACTTGGAAAGACTGTCCAGAATATGTATATGAAGAAACAAAATTGAGCTCCTACTAAAAATCCAATGGAGTAGGTGCAAAAATTCATAATTTCAGCATAGTGTTGCACCAAGTTGAAGAGTGAACAAAAAAAATTAATGGACAATTTTTAAATAACCATAACTTTCTGCTCAAGAATTAGAATTGAGCATGGAAGCAGGCGTTGGAAAGGTGTTGGATAGTAGAATATATTTATTAAACCATAAAATTAATGCGGGTATTCATTTTTTTATGAAATCAGAAGAAATAATTCTGATATATTATTGAACCAGAATTGTTCATATTTTTCATGAAATTGATGAGTCAGTTAACTTGACAAAGTTTTGTTGGATACATATTTTGCAGAGGTAACAAAAACTAGACCAGATAAGGATCAAAATAAAGTGAAAAGGAATGGAATCTGCACAGGGGGCTTACAACCAAGAAGAGGAGATCAGAGGGATGGATTTCCATTTAGGCATTGAAGGAACAAACTCCAATGGACATGGATAAGGAAGGGATGAAAACATGAATATGGTAAAGACCATTAAAAATTTGTAGAAGGATGTCAAAATCCATAAATATTATAATGAAAAGTGTATGAGATCCAAGGAGAAGCAGGAAGACTTCAACATGAAGTTATTGCATATATTGAACAAAATAGAAAAGAAATTGGATAAGGAGAGTGGCTTAAGAAAATCAGGAAGTCACAGGTCTCCTGGTGAGAAAAGAAGAACAAGAAGTGATAGCCAACATAATCATCACTCTCCGAGGCATTCTAGTAAGAGAGAATACAACATCTGAATTCCATCCCCTATCAGGAAGCATAAGAGGTCTGGGGTGGATGAGCTATGAGGAGAAATGAAAAAAATCAAACCTCCTACATTTGATGGTGAACACAAGAAGGATGTGTTGATACTAAGAGAGGGGTGAATCAATATCAAGTACAATTTAAAACCTTTTTCAACTTATACTTAAACCATTCAATTATATCCAATGAGAAATGAATAATAGTATAAGAGTTA
>JZKD02S1601150.1:59608-98872 GCA_000966675.3 Picea glauca
TCCCACTTGGAGACTGATCACAACAAATCCAATGTTGTTGTACCTGCTGGACTATACTCCACCTTGGACCTGGAAAATTTGTCATCTTTACCTTCATGCTTGAAGGCCAACTGAAACTAAGCAGGAACTCAGTTTCTCCATGGTTACTCCCTTTGTTAACATGTCTGTAGGATTCTTGGCTAGTATGTATATTTTCCAACTTCAAATGTCCATCTTCCAATATGGATCGTATGAAATGGTACATGATTTGTAGATTCTTATTTTTTGAATGGAAGGTTGAGTTGTTTTCAAGTTAAATGGCACTCTCATGGTCACAGTACAACCTATTATTCTCTTGTTTCTTTCCCAAATCCTCCATAAACCTCTGTAACCAAATCATTTCTTTACTAGCCTCTGTAACAGAAACATACTCTGCTTTTGTTTTTGAAAGTGAAACAACCTTTTGTAGTTTTTAAATCCAACTTACTATTCTTCCACCTATAGTAAAAACATACCATGTGGTGCTCCTCCTACTATCTTTATCACCTGCCATATCTAAAACAACATATCCCTATAGAACAATGTATGAACCTCCAAAACATAATGCATGAGTAGAAGTAACTATCAAATACCTAAGAATCCACTTTATTGCCTCCAAATCTTCTTTACCTGGATTGTTCATATACCTGCTCACAACTCCCATTGGATGTGCAATAATTGATCCTGTGAAAATCATCACATACATCAAGCTACCAATTGTTGATGAATAAGGGACCCTGGACATGTATTATATCTCCTCCTGTGTCTTGGGACACATTTCCTTAGTTAATTTGAAATGGTTGGCCAAAGGTGTACTAACTGGTTTTTCATTCTACATTCTAGACCTCTCCAAAACCTTCTCTATGTACTCACCCTCAAACAATGTCAATTTACAATTTTTATCATCAAAACCCACTTTTACAAAACTTAGTTGATTAGTAACCATATTAAATTCAGTTAAATGATCTGCAACATAACCACCTTCTGAAATCTCCATATTAAATAATCTCCAATTTTATCATCAAAACCCACTTTTACAGAACTTAGTTGATTAGTAACCATATTAAATTCATTTAAATGATCTGCAACATAACCACCTTCTGAAATCTCCATATTAAATAATCTCTTCATTATAAATACCTTATTAGATGCCAAGGTTTTTTCATATAGTTTAGCTAATGTGTTCATCATCTCCTTCATTGTTTTTTTTTTGAAATATTGAAAGCCACTAACGCTGCCAAGCTTAGTCGTATCATTACTAGTGCCTTTTCTGTCAAGAACCTCCCATTCTTCATCCTTCATGGTCGTCGACTTCTTTTTTGTTCCACCTAATTCTAGAAATAGATCCTTCTGATATAAATAATATTCCATCGGCATCTTCCATAACTGGTAGTTTCCATCTTTCACCATTTCTCCCACTCGAACCAGGAACCCTAAACTTTCAATCTTCCACCATTGCTCCCACTCGAACAAGGAACCCTATTTTCTTGCAAGTTATATTTCGCTCTGATACCAACTATTAGAAGAATATGACCGCAGAGCAATAAAATAAAATAAATGCAAAAATAAAACACAAAAGATACACAATACAATAGAGACAAAGATATACATGGTTCACCGAGTGTGGGCTACATCCCCCAGAGAAATTCTCAGGTCTTTCCTTTTTATTATCCATCAAAATAAAGGGATACCACCTATAGCTCAATCGTTGTAGCTTCCTCTTCCTTCTCTTGCAGTCTCCTCTCTTAGAATACAACATTCACGATAATACACAACCACAATACAAATCCCTCATAAGAGAGGGTTTCCTTCTAGGACAAAAAAACCCTAAAAATAATTTCTACAACCAGATCTGCAACCTTATAATGAATTCTCTAGATTGACTACGAAATTGCAATATTTTACAAAGAATTTTTCCCAATATTTCTCTTCGTGGGCACTTCCCCCGAATCCCCCTCTAGGGGGAGCTATAAAAAATTTCTTTGTCATCGTCGCCCCCCCCTGTACCCTCATTGCGACAATTGTGGGGGTGTTGGGGAAATCCTCCCCACACCCCATTGTTAGGGAATGGGTTCGAAGCACGACTGAAACAAACCTTTGAATCAGGAAGATAATCAGGCTCCACAACCAACATCAATATCACCATTACTAGTTCCCCTTATCGTCCCTATCACGCATCATGATCTATATTGGCAACCTTCTTTCAGCAGTCATGCAAAATTTTCCTTTTATTTAATAACAAAATATATACATTACCTTCTATAGCAAGGTTCATCATCTTTCACAATAGATCTATCTATAGTCTTCTAGCATTATATACTTCTATTTAAAAGTTGGGGGAAGCAGTGGTATTACAATCCCCTCCCTCTTAAAGGAACACCATCCTCAATGTTCTTTGTATCACAACAACACCATTCATTTCTTCTTCTTTCAGCTATTTCAACAATCTTTTTCCTCTTTCTTGGTCTGGTCCTTTCTATACCCTTGGCCTTTTTCACATGCCTACAATAACTTTGAGTAGCCAACATATTAATCACAATTTCATGCAAAAACATTTTATTTTTTTTCAAATATCAATAGGACATATTCATATCAACACAATACTTATCTATACAAGTTCATGGATCTACATCCATTTGGCTTTCTTACTAACTTGTTCCACTATTTTCCTTTACATACCCATTGTGTTCATGATTTCGACCAACAATTTACAAGAATTTTCAAAGTCTCGTATTCCTTCCGTTCACTCACCCTCTAGGCACAGGCTCATGCATCCCCCTTACAGACTTACTTTGCTTCCATATCCAAGACCCTTCTTCCTGCAATTTTTTCTTCACATAGACAAACAAATTGTTAGTTCTCATGCACATTATATTTTTCTTGCACTCTTGCATCTAGCTTCTGAACAATTTCAAAAAAATTTCATACTAACATTTGCACCATATTCAATGATATGAAATATAAAGGAAATACCATTCCTTACACATGTATTACTTCAACATGCCAAGCATTTTCAAATTAAATTGATTCATCATAGGAATTTAACCAATGTTCCAATCCCCATGGCCACATTTACACACAATGCACTCTTGCATTGATTTTCAGATTACCATATTTCATATCAGGCACTCTTTCCATGGTGTGTTGGAACTCATCCAACCTCTCACCACATGGTTCTTTTACACTCATTTATTTTTGCAGCAGGACTTTGTTTTCCTATTTTAGTTGATCATGACCTCAAATCAATACACATGAAACTAAAAATTTTACATGAATGCATTCAATCATTCTTTCTTCATTGATAACTAGGGTACCAACATTTATGACCACCCAGTTTTTTCTCTTTACCATTATTTAACTCTTGTAAAGTATTGGAAGGTACTTCTTCCACAATGGGAAGTCCATTGCTTGTCTTCTCTTATGATCACTTTTGTTCCCGATCACTTTGATTGGTCAATGAACCCATGAAACTATTGGTTCATGATTTTTCTTGCAAGGATTTTAATCATCCTTGACTGGCAAAGATTTCCTCTCTCTATTATTCAAATTCTCCTTTCCTGAATCATACCCTGCTTGGGTATCAATGGTGTACCACAATTACTCAAAATTATTTTCATATCATTAAGATAATGGAATCATTTCAGAAGGGATTCTTACCAAATCCATTTCCATTCCCATGTCACATGAGAATGAGATATTTTATACATGTTATGGCTACTAGCACCCTCTTTGAGATTACCTCATCAGTGGTGCTTCATGGGATTCCAAAGTCCTTTCAACAATATTTTAATAAAAAAAATCTATCATTTACCCTTTACGAGAGGCTATATACCACTGGTAGTTGTCCTTTTCGAATATCTCCAATCATTTCCTACATAAAACATGCATTATCACATTCAAAGTTATTTCACTTGTCATGTTAATTAAAATGCATGTATTTAAATCAGTAAAACATTTTCAGATATGTCCCAACATATCTATATGCATTGTATCACATTACCCTCAAGTTTTGTGAGTTCAATCATAATCAAATTTTCAGTTGTCTCTACAGTCATACTACTATCAACATTCTCATGCCAAAAAAAATTGCATGTATCATCATATCAGTTTCTCATCCCAGAGAAACACAATAAACAACAAGAAAGGAGTCAAGGGAATATTCCCTTTTTCCAATCTACTCGTACAATCTGGAACTTTTCAGTTCAACTGAGTTATTGACAAGGCCTTATTGCCTTTGCTTAACATGGCTCAACCAATATTGATCATTTACACATACTTTATTGTTTATTTTCCTTTGCTTTCATAGTTGTTTCTTTTCTTTTAGGTTTATAACTATGTTAAACAAACAAAAGTTTTTCAAAGAGAGGAAAGTGTTTCTCCTTTCCTCCTCCTTTGCTTAAGCAATCTGTACCTCTTGGGATTTTCTTTCTTTGTTCCTTGAGCAGTTTTCAGCCAAGTTTCATTTTGAATTCCCAGGATAATTCAACATGCCACAACAACAATAATTTTCCCACAATTAAGAACTAGTGCATTCTACACATTCACCAAATAGAAAAATCAGCTGGGTAAACAATCATTTTCATATATTTTACTCATGCATGATACTTTAAAATGTAATCCAGGATTTGTGACTTTTTAGTCTATTTTCTAATTTTATAGCATTCATTAATATTATGACTATGTTCTTCTAACAAATTTCTCACACAATTCTTCCACATGAAATTGTCTAATCATGCAACTTCCTTATTGCATATCCATCATTATCTCAGATGACCACAACCTCTATTCAACCTCATATTTTTCATTTCAAATTCTTACCCATTATTTCATACGGAATTATCAACATGTACTTCTATTACGCATTCACATATGCACATTTATTCCATCAATTGGAATTCACACTGTGCATCTTTGATCACATGATTTATCATGCAGTGTGTGTGTGTGTGTGTGTGTGTGTGTGTGTGTGTGTGTCCATCATAGCGCACACTTTATAGTTTCATTTTTTCACCTATCGAAAATTAATTAGTTCATAATTGTTCACAATCATTTACATGCAAACTTAAAATCATAAGCATGTCTCCTTTACTCATGACAACAGAGCATCCCTTCTCATTTACTCTTTTATCAATTTATACTATCATTTCCTGAGGAAATGGAATACATCCTCCTCAAGTTATTATGAAAAACAAAACATTCATGAATATTCAAAATAGAGTTAGCCATGAATCCATGGTATTCATTCAATCTTGGAAAGTGCAATTATTTCCTTACATTTCACTCATTCACGAAGTCACATTGTGCCTTTAGTATACATATACTCATACATCATACATGTGCATCACTTTCACATTTTATATCATTCATTCATATCTATTTGGTCTTAATATCAGTCTTTATACTGGGAAACCCTATAACACATTCATTCCATGCACTCAAGCATATACAAACATATATCAATATCCATCATGCAAGTTCATTGTTTGCACCTTTTTCCATTTCATTCACACACATCGACATTTAAAACTTCCTTATCCTTCCTCCCATATAACTTATTTCCATTCTTATGACAAGTCTCATAGGATTACTCAACACCATGTTTCTCTCTCAGTCGAGAGTTTATATTCATTCACATGACATCCACATGGAAATTCTCGTAGACATATTCATAACTATGTTTCCCTTTCCATATGAAAACAAAGAGCAAGAAAACACTCTTGCCTCAACTACTGTAAAATTATTCAACAACCTAGAAATACCTTTTGGGAAATTCCAACAGTGCACAAGGCAACAAAACAACTTATCGAGCTTCTCTTCATGCCTCAAACCATTCTTGGTCAACACACCTTTTTGTCAAGGGAATCATTTCCCAAATTCCTTCTCACTACAACTCGAGCACACCAAGACATATCTATTTCGGTACCATCCACCTTTGGATCTTAGTCTGACCCATTGGTCATCTAGAAATGCCCCATCACTTACTTTACAAAATTTAGGATCAACATTTCAATAACCATTCTACCTTATCCTCATAAGGTAATATGTAATCAACTTCATCAACATTTTACTTATGCTTCTATAGTCGGATCATCACTAACCCTATGATCTATTACATCACCATATTTTACATCCAATGATAGACTATAATAAGTATATATGCATGTTATATGCATGCTCAATCTTTTCCATATGCATTTCATCATATCCTCGTGCACCAACCATTTTACCCATGTATGCAGTGCAGACATATTCCACTTACTTACCTCTTGTATTCTCATGCATAGACACACCCTTAAGTTAATAGGGACTACACTCTGTTAGCACAACCATGATATTTTAAACTTGCTCATGTCACTTCACTTCTTCCATGACAGTTATTCTCATTTCATAGGACTACTTTTTACTTTGCAAAAAAGGGACTATCCCAATACCAGGTTTTTAGTTATGGTAGGTTAAGTAAGTTGAACTCACATATTTCCATAAGGCCTCTATACATGGGGAACTATACTCACAAGGCCTAATCTCTTATTTAAGAAACAATTGTAATTAACAAAGGCTTCATAAGCCCACATTTGCAGGTAACCTTGCAACCTATTCATTCCATTCTCCCCTTGGACTCAAGATTCCCTATAACATGTTTTTTCCATTTTCATTCAAGTCTTGTTATTGGTGCCTATCAAAATAATCTCACTCTTGTATTAGTAGATATCATTCCACCAAAGATGACAATATGCTCCCCCTATTTCAAATCAGCATGTAACTTTTCTGTTGTAAGAAATTTGAAAACAAAACCTCCATCAAAGATTTGGTGTAGATAACAAATAAAATTTTCCAACGTAGAGGAAATTTTATAACAAGCTTGTCTTTACCTTGTTATACTAGTCCTATGATTTATTTCTGGCCCATCTAGACCTATTGTTTGAATCATGCTTGACTATATAGGGTAGGGTAGGGTTCCATCCCCCTTAAATTTTTCTAATAAAATTTTATTAGACTCTTTCATGAGCCCAAGAAGGCCAAGTGTTGTAAACTGGCTCTGATACCACTCTGTTACACACTCGATCCCCTAATTATTCTTTAAAAGGAATGGGGTGTAATTTTTCTCTTTCCTACAACTCCCTAAATTCTTTTAATGAGGACACCATCGCCTTTTTCTAACCCAGATATTTCCAATGACTATAGCCTTGTCCAACATCAAACTCTAGTTTGAAAGTTATGGCCTTTCAAAGTTTTCGGGACATCATTCGCCAATGGTCTTCCCCTTCGCCATGTGGCATCCATGTATCTTCACCTCTCTCATACCATATGACATGGCATGGTTGTGACCTAGGTCGTCACCCCCTAGTGATGACGTGGTTGTTGGTTGTAGGGACTATCTCCCAGTCTTCACGAATATCGGTCCTTCATTCGTTCATCGCTCTTGTACAGGTAAAAAAATTCTCGAAGATCCAAAGTCTGGAGGGCTCCTTCCCCTTTGAATATCCATGGTGGAGCTCTATCCATCCTTGGATCTAACGGATGATGTTTTTTTTCACCTAACACATAGTTTAGGCATGACGAGGAAGAGGGGTGGTCCCACACCTAACTCTCGTCAATTCCCACGATGCCACATGGATCTAACCAGATATGCCACATCACCATGTCCTATGTAGGCCCATCTAATCAGGGCTTGACACCTTGACTGGAGTATTTCGGTGTTTTTTCACTTCGTTGGTGGGACTATGCACCAACACTCAAATATCATGGGACCCCAAAGTCTCTAACTTCCTTGCCATGTATTTTCACCTTCGGAATGGTTTCATAACTCAAACCTTATATCTCCCGAATTACTTACTTTGTCCCCCTTTAGTTGATCGAGTAGTTGAGAAAGGTTCCCAATGGATACTTAGATCAATGGTCCGTATCGCTCCTGAATTTCTCCCCTCGATCTGACGGTTGATGGGATTTCGCCACTTCGTTATTTCACGAGTTCACGACCTTTATCATCATTAACCCTTTGAATTCCCCAAAGGTTTACTTGTCGAAGAGCTAATAAAGGGGAGATGAATTCTTGATGTCAGTTAGTAGTACCAATTAGTCTGTCCTTCCATTATGGTCGATCCAATGGTGGAGAGAGATCCCGAAGGATCCTCATATCAATGGCTCATGTTGGTTCACGACTTTGACGTTCATGGATTTTGGTCACTTCAAACTCTTTCGCACCTGAAGTGGGTCACGTGGAATGATCGTGGCTTGTATCTGACGATCAAGAAGGGTCCCGAAGAATCCTTAGATAAATGGCTAATAAGGCTTACTTGATCTAATGTTTATGAAAGCCCCCAAAGGTAAATGGATAGCTACAATAGCACAATCCCTTTTCAAAGGGTCTTCTCTATGTAATACTTGCCTCCTTTTACATGTGGCATAGAGTTCTTGGGTCCCAAACACATGGAACTCCTAGTGGCTCGATGGATAAAGGTGGTGAAACCTTATTAAAGGTAATAAGCCCGCAAATTTGAGCTTATAGTCACCTGGAACCTCTGTGCACCACGAAAGGATATTCTTCAGATTCTTAATCAAAAATTGGTTAAGCTCGTGGTTTTGGGCCTGAGTTAACATGGAAAAATGGTTTGAAGGAAGTGCCTTCCATTTACATAACTCAAATTCTATAATAGGAAAAGGAATTTCGAGGGATTGACGAGTTCAGAACAGTCTTGTAGAGTCTGCTCCAACTCTGTCTTTGTGGATTTGATCCTTGGATGTTCCTTTGAAGGATTATCACATATATAGATTCAGACAGGAGGTCAACTCGCCATTTTCCCGAAATTATTTTTAAAATCCATTACTAACAGTTATCCTTTTCTAAATAGGGTAAGAACAAAATCCATTGACAAAATATGATATTCAATCTTTACTTAAAATTTCCCAGGCCACTAGGACTGCAGAGCCATAGATTCTACCATGCAAACAAGGTAAAATATTATGCTAGAATCTGACTCAAGAAATCACATATTACAAGAAAAACCAATTGATACAATATAAACTCATAATTTCACTTATCTAAAACTTTGAAATTAGTTGGAAACAGCTAAAAGGGGATCCCTTTTCACCCAACCATAGACACGGTTTCTCTTGGAGTATTCCTCAACTGACCACCCCCTAGCTAGATCATGATTCCATGAGAGGTGTTATGCTTAATATCAACAACAGAAAGGGACAAAGGTTACTCTCCTTTTCCCACAGGAACCTTACAGTTCAGTTTTCTATCCACCAAGCAAGGGAGTCTGTTGGGATTGTTCATTGAATCTCTGCACCTCCATTTTTCATATTGATTAGAAAACACTATCCAAGTGCTCCTATAACAAGAAAAACTTAATTTTAAGCTCATCTCAAAACCAGAGAGCCTCGCCCATTCTTATTTTCTTGATTGGTCCTCATACCCAATCGTGTCTCTTCTTCTTCCCTCTGCCCATGATTTTTTTACCTTTCTTTTCTTGCCCTTTTCCCATCAATATTTCATGGGTCAAATCAGGAAGTTTCGAGATAGGTCTCTACCCATATCCTCATTGACTCTTGATGGAAGACTTCCCAACTACCATCTTGACTAGTGATTAATTTTTCTAGGCTAGAATATTGTTATGGATCTACGCAATTTATATCCATCAGAGTATCATCCTAGTGGGGGTCATCTCACCATTACTGATTCCCCTTACCATCCCTCTAATGCATCATGATATATATTGGAAACCTTCTTTCATCAGTTATGCCACAATTTCTTTCTATTTAATAAAAAAATATATAGATTACCTTCTATAACAAGGTTTATCATCTTTCACAATATATATGTCCATAGTCTTCTAGCAGTGATATACTTCTATTTACAAGATGGGGGAAACGAGGGTATTACACACCCACTTATTGTGGGAATTGAGCACATGGACACATCAATATGGGATTGTGGGATAATTCCTTCAGATATACTTCTTGACAGAGATGTTGTGCATACCCTTGAGTTTGGATTGCCTAGGGATAAGGAGTGGATAGATGAGCCTCATTGAGCAACATATTTTTTGAAGATTGATCTTCGATCAGGATATCATCAAGACATGGACATAGAGCTTGGCATGCCATATGTTTTACATTGTGTCCAGGTGATCAATATACATCATTTATAGACACATCAGGAGGAGATCCGTGACACATTAGATTGGCTCACAAGGATTTATTCCAATTGGAGATCCCAACTTCTTGTGGAATATTCCAAGGACCCATTTTCTTGTGAGTTGATGGATGGTCACATTCAGGATGACAGGTATAGGGTGGTGGATGAGACCATCTACTACAAAGGTATCATATAATTAGTTCTATAGTTCACACTTAGAGAGGAATTCATCAATGTCATGCATGATACAACCTTTCAAGCACGTCATGGGTACTTCAGGAATTACCAACAGATCAAAGAGAGGTTCTCATGGAAGGGCCTTGAGGACGATGTGTTGAGACATGTGAGGGAGTGTGGGACTTATCAATAGAACAATTCAGAGGTGTATGAAATGGATTGTATTTATGTCATTGATGTTCAGTGGACCTAGTTAGCACATTTCTTCGTGATTCCATCAAAGTACGAGGCACTGTAGAAAACAAAGTTGTTTTTCAGAGAGGTGTACAGACTCCATGGGAATGTTGAGTACATTGACAGTGTTTGGTACAACACATTTTCTAGTATATTTTGGCATGGTTTATGCGGACTAGTGGCAGGAGAGTTGACTCATAGTACCTTTTCTCCTTTAGTTGGATGTGAGACTTGGCATATTAGGTTTCCATTGGTTATCGATGTATCACAGTTGGATTCAGTTGGTTTTATACATAGTGGAATTCTAGTTTGGATGTGGGTTCTATGAAATCATATGATTKATTTGTTTCATTTTTGGGACACTCTAAGAGGAAATGGTGGGGCACATGCTATATGGGAGGATATACCTTMTTTTTCGATACGTAGGATCAGGTATGATGATTGACTTGCAGTATTTGATTCCACTRAGGTGTGTTTGAAGGATATGATCCATAGTAATGGGGTCGATTATTCTAGACATTATAGTTTGGGGTTCCAAGAGTRGATTTTGTAGTCTGGGCATGAGAGCTAGCCACTTATGATAATATTGGTGCAACACCARCATAGTGGGTTCCTTTTGAGGCTAGTTTGGTACCCTGGGACTTCATGGTTCGAGAGTTTGGCAGTTGGTACAAATGGGAGAGTCAATTTTTATTATCAGGAGTACATTTATACATGACATTGGAATGGCTTCCTAAGAGGGAAATTCTATGTGGGATGGATTGAGCCTTTACAATATCTGATTGATCTCTTGATTAGTGGTCTTCGGGGGGTTTCTTGTACTAGCACCTTGCAAATCAATACTATGAGTAGATAGTTTTTCACATCATTTAGGAAGGCCCGAGATAGGAGGGGCTTCATGAAATATGTAGGGGGAGATATGGGGTATTGTACGACTTTTCAGTAGAGCGGGTCGGGGCACCCTCTTCCCACAGAATTGATGTAGTCTTTGGAAATTTCTAGATGAAAGTGGGAGAGAATGTTGATTGATTGCATCACAGGTTTTCCAAGGGTATAGTGGACATGTAGTATGTGTACAAAAATTGAGAACTCATTAGATCTCGTGCACTTCCCATTGATTTCTTCAGAGTATGGTGTACCACAAGTGATAGAGGTATCTAGTAGATGAATGTTTATAGTTCATGAGCAGCTCAGAGTCATTTCTAGTGATCGGGACAAACTTCCTTTTTCGACATTCGAGATTGAGTATGGAAGTGGATATACAACTCGTGACTTCACCTGGGGGCCTATGAAGGATATTATTCATGGTAGTGTATCCATATTTTATAGGTATTCCATATGGGATTACTAGGGGAGGAGGAGGAAAACTAGGCAGAGTGGTCGAACAATTATGATCAGAGCGGCGCATCATCAATGTGGTGGTTCATTTCTGATATTATATTGGACCCTAGGATTTCAGTATTAGATGATTCAACAACTGATATAGAGGTGAGAGCCAGTTTTTTATTTCATGAGAATATCTCTCTAGCCGAGCACTTACATTAGGTACTAGATCTATTAGAATAGCATAAAATAGAAATACTACAGAGAATAACCATGGAATAGAAACAAAAAATGGAAATACTACAAAGAATAATAATGGAACAACAAATTAAATGGAACCACATCACCAAAATAATACCTTTATTGATAGGAAACAATGTTCACTTGCCTCTTCGAGGGGGAAACCTCCAACAGAGCAGAGCTCTATTACAATAATTCTCCAGAAAAAACTTATCATTCCCTCAACTCCTATTTATAATAAATCTATCTACCATAATAACAATATAGAAGAAGATCTTCTAGAAGCAGAACCTTATATTAGGTCTTCTTACTTTTAACTTATTCTTCCTTATTACTAGGCCTTATTAATATTGGTATTTATTGCATGGAAAATATATTATTCTACCTACATGATGGGGTTAGGGAGGTTAGTTCCCTAACATTCCCTCCCCCTTAAAAATAGTATTATCCTCAAGACTTGAGATGAGGAAATTGCTACAGAATGGTATTTGGTGCCCAGGTGACATCTACTCAAGTTGTATCTTTCCACTATACTAACACTTCATTTATGGTGCAATGATAGATACAATGCTCACGTAGTTCCAAGACTGCTTGTCGATACAATCATATGGAACCTTATTCATCCAACTCAGAGACATTGGTTTGAGTTTGGAACTTAGTTCCAATCACCTTATTTAAGAATGAGACATGAAAAACGGGATGGAGATTAGAATGACTTGGAAAATTTAATTGGTAGGCGATCGGTCCCACATGATTGAGAATTGTATAAGGAACATAAAATTTAGGCCCAAGTTTCTGACAATGTTTTTCCTTGAGTGAAGTCTACTTATAAGATTGTAGTCGAAGCAACACTTGATCCCCTTCAACAAATTTCCATTCAGAACTACCTTGATCTATTTGTTTCATCATTTGATTATGAGCCATTACCAAATTATCTTTGAGAGAACAGAGAATAGCTTCTCGAACTGTAAGAGTTTGGTCAACCACCTGAACCTTCGAGACACCTGGCATGTATGAGAGAAATGAAGGTGTATTTTGTCCATGTACTTCTTATAAATGAGTCATGCGAGTAATTGTATGGTAAGATGTGTTGTACCACCATTTAAATAGTGGTAACCATTGAGCCCATTGATTTTTCCTCTCAGATGAAAAACAACTCAAATATGTTTCCAAACACTTGTTGAGAAATTCAGTTTGTCCACCAATCTAAGGATGATAGGTTGTGTTGAGATGCAATTGTGTTCCTTGTAGCCTGAACAATTCTTGTCAAAAACTTGTTGGTGAAAGTGGGATCTTGATTATAAACAATAGAATGAGGCATGTCATGAAGATTGAAGATATGATCCATGAAAATTTGATCCATGGTGGAGGTGGTAAATGGGTGTTGAAGAGCACATAAATGAGCATATTTGGAAAGATGATCAATTACCACCATGATGACTGACTTATTGACCGATTTAGGTAAGACAACAATAAAATCCATAAAGATATCCCTCCAAATAGCGGGTGGAATCATAAGAAGTTGTAGTGTGTCGGGGGCTTTGAATATTTATCCCTTATTGCATTGATAGACATCAAATTCCACCACAAAGGAACGAACGTCTAGTTTCATACCATCCTAGAAAAAAGAACATTTGACCTTGTCATAGGTTTTGGTAAACCCTGAGTGCCCAGATGTGGGTGTAGCATGAATCTCAAAAAGCACCGTGGATTTAAGTTGTAACTATTTACTTAAATATAGTCCACCTTTGTAGCGAATCTCATCATTGTGTCAAGAGTACCCTGGAGAAACTGGAGAATTGTCTTGAAATTGTTGGATCAGACATGAATTTTGGGATCTTGCAGTCATTCCTGGAGAACAACTTGGAGCCAATCTGGTAAAATGAAGGAGAGGGAAAAGAGGGACCCTTCATCTTCATATTTTCTTAAAAGAGTGTCAACAACCACATTGTCTTTTCCTTTCTTGTAAATGATATCATAATCATATCCAAATAGCTTAGTCACCCATTTTTGTTACTTCTGAGATGAAATACATTGCTCTAGAAAATACTTTAGGCTCTGATGATCTGTGTTAATTTGGAAGCATTTCCACAACAGATAAGGGTGCCAGAGATCCACTACATGAAAAATAGGTAACATTTCATTTTTATAGATTGATTGCCTCAAATGTCGCTCTGGTTTGCTGGTAAAGGCTAAAGGCCTTCCATATTTCACAAGGACTGCTCCAATTCCTATCCCTAGAGCATCACATTCTAGGCAAAAGGTCTTTGTGAAGTCGGGAAGGAATGATCAGTTGTTGGATTCCAAGTGAAAGCATTCCTTTTGAGGGTAGTGAGAGGCGCCACAATTTTTCCATAATTATTAACAAACTTGCAATAATAGCTCGTTAAACCTAGAAACCATTGTTGGTTTTCTTTCCTTTCATCTATTTACCCTTACTGGTCTTAAGGGATTCTGATTCTATTGATCATTACAGATTGACCCCGGTTCATAACCAAGAAGCTTCCCAACAAAATCCCTTAAAGACTCTCGGCCCCTCTGGTCACCCAAAAGGAAACATAGTACACGGAGTGTACTGCTTAGTCTCACCCGAGATAGATCTATGGGTGTGTTGAGCACTCAACTCACCCTAAAAGGCCTTATGAAATTTTGACACTTTTTGTGTACCTCTTGTTTTTTGCACTGTCTGGATCGATTTCACTTTGGGAAATGATTTATCTTCTTTGTTGTTTTCATGACATTTAACATCAAGTCATATTTGTTTGAACTTGTTAACCCCATGTCTAAAATAACTTAACACCTAGATTGAGAATCGACAATTAACACTGCACCTAAAGCGCTCGGGTTCAGCTTTGAAAAAAATTAAAGCAAGTGAAGGAACCACACAGTTACAACAGACGCCAAGCGTCGATCCCCGATTGACATCGACAGAAGGTTTGTTTGGTGTGCATAAGTTATTCGCACAAAGTTTCAAGAGATAGCCGATCCCGATCAACATTGGCAAAAGGCAGGAAGGATAGACATTCGAAAAGGACGTAAAGAAATCACTGATAATCGATGACCGATGCTCTTTATCAGGGTCGGGGAAATTCAGAAAAGTTAAAACATTCATTTTTTTGTCCGTGACAATCATATCACTGATCACCTAACCCTGATGCATTTTCGACATCGAGGATTTTTCGAGAGATTCGGTCCGAGAGAACTTGGGTAGGTTGACCGTCGATCGTTGATCCATGATACTTTTCGACGTCGGCAACATAGGATTGGGTTTTAGAATGTATAGATTAAACAAATTCTCGATTTCGATTAACACAATCAAACAAAGTCACCAGTCTTGAATGCCACATGTCTTCACAACATAAGAGGGTTGTACGACCTAGTGTCCCGAGTCATTTTAAGGTTCCCCGGGTCCCAGACACTCCTCCTAGTCAGCCTTTCCATGTCTTCTTTGTGTGAAAGATCGATCGGCATTAGAAATTTTGCAAGGATATATCAACAAAAATGTTTGAACCACAATCCTGACCCCCGATCCACCAATAAAACTAGCAAAATGATGGGGTGTTTGTAGCATAAGATATGATCTAATTTGGACATTTAATAGACGAGTTAATGTCGACCCCTCATTTTTTTCTACCTCGTGCGCCAATTAGACAACAACAATATGAAATCACTAATAGACCACATTACCACCCACGCTCGCGCCGTCAACCCACGATGAATTTAAGTTTAAACATATTTGAGGATCTGGCGGAAGATTTAATGAATTTACACTCATGACCTAAATTGAATGGCTGATGCGACAAGGTAAGTTAATTCCTTTTTAAATCTCTAGAACGGTCTTGAACAAATTCATTATGTGAAACAGTTGAATTCCAAAGCATCTGAAGGAGAAAAGAAAATGTCTCGAGATTGTACCAACCCTTTGATTATCAAAACTAGGTTTAGCAAGCTGTAGAGGTATGTATCCAAGTTTGTCAATTCATTGACCGTAATATATGCATCTGATTTTCTTGTGCAATCTCTAAACTCTGTTCTAGTTGTAGATAAGGTGTCATCGAGAAACCCAACCACCAGACGCTCTCTGACAACACCAAAACTAAAAGAAGCTCAAATAGGTGAAGGTTCCTCTCTGGCGACCATGAGGAAGTTGGAGTACACTCCCAAGGAGGAGCCTGTTATTAAAACATCAACAAAGAAATATTTTCTCTAGCCTCCATCCTTTGGTAATACAGAAGTGAGCATCGAGTCCCGATGCTCCAAGTTAGAGTTGTCCACAAAGTGAGCATGAAGTATAAAGTGACTTGGACACTGAGCCACTCGACATATCGGGAACCCCAATGGACATCTCGAGGGATGAGCTAGGATTGAGAGAACAAGAAGAATAAATTCCACATCAGGAAATCGGCATTTCAATAGCCAATTTCCAAGTAAGTATCAAACCTTCCCTTGATCCCTCAGTTTTGGCCAGTACCTTACCACTTGATGACCAAAAACCAGAGGTTGAGCCATCGGGACATACAGAAGAGGTTCAGGAACCCAGACTTGAGCAGATATACACAGTCAGGAGCCTGGGAAATACTCTTACTTGGGGAGAACAACAAATTTCTGAACCTATTGATGAGTTCGTTCATATACAAGAAATCGCCTATGACTGAAAGAGAAAATCCATCATGATGAGAACCACTAAGAAAAGGAGGCTTATGTTGCACACTTCAATCCTCATCACCACAGAGGAGAAATTGATCAACATAGATCATGCCAAGACGTCTGAGATGATCAGTGCGGGGATGGCGATCACAGATGCCACCTTGGATAGAGAGAATAAATATGAAGAGGAACTGGCGGCTGCACTAAAGGAGTTGGAACATCTACTCCATTTGGAGAAATATTATCAAGACTCCACACAGGCCATGGTGTTTTTGGGAAGTGAGTTCCAATATGCCTATAGAAAATTCACAAGTGAATGACACCTTTTCACTTCATAGATAATCGACTTCCAAGAAGACACCCTTATGGCACTAGTAACTTGCAAAGACATGGAAAGATGGTAGGAGAAGGAACACCAAGCACTGGAAAGAATTGACTACATCAACGCGGTTCAAAAGGGGCGACATGCCGAAGAGCACGACATTTGGGTGTTGAAGGACAACAACATAGATAGGATAAGGAAAGAGGTCGAATACTGGGTGAAAATGTCACAAGAACCTCAGTGGGAGATTCAATAGAAATTGGCAGATTGCGAAATAAGATGGGTCAAGATTAATCGGGATATAAAAGACATCAGTCTCTCGAAATTCATCTCACCCGAGAACTTTGTCAACTTGCATGACATAGTTAAACAACATGCAGAACAAGACTTAGCATGGACTGTAGAGATAGAAAAGGTAGTGAACATGGTGCCAGGACAAGTACAACAGTTCATGGAGCACCTGATCAAGGCTCGAACATTATTACAGTAGTTAAGTGTTAAAATAGTCAAGTATCGGGCACGGGTAGTAGAAGTAAAGGAGATCCTTTTGGCTCTGATGGACCAACACAGATTCTCATATGCCAACACATGCGAGGAATTATTTGTCACATGGTCAGAGTATGATAAGATTCATCCACTTCAGTGAAACCATTCGATGACTCTTAGAAGACAAAGAGATGAGAGATCCATGTGGTGATGTTTTGTTTTACTTAGCTTGCACTTTTGATACTTATTTTTAGTTAATGATTTGTTATAAATAAAAGGATCAACCATTAAGAAAAGGTCGATGGTTTTGGAAAAGACCCTAGTTTTTGGAATTGTAAAGAACTATTTCAGAACTACCTTAATTGAGAATTCCAATTTAGGACTAAAGACAAACTTTTGTTTTTCATCAAAGGCATGTGTGATTGGATTTGAAGAGGAATTACTTCCGGATTTATTTCATGAATGGATGTTGTAATTAGTAAGAGATTATGAATCTATTGATAAGTTAGTTGATTCAATAATTTTTGTAATTCTTGTTCTTAATGATGGAAATAAAATTCTTGAGTTAGTATCTGATTAGTGATTAGAGCTAAGGAAACTATTTTTCTTGTCATCATTTTATTGCATGAATGTTTTCTTTCAACAATTGTATCGTAGTCAATAATTGAAATACTAGCAAGTGATGTATTAGTACTAGGCTTGTCATAGGTGTGAAAATATTTGTCTGGATGCTTGAGAACAAGGACTAGCCCAAGCTCAGCCTTCTTCAATAGTTAATATATACCCTTTTACCTAGATGGTTTATACCAACACCCATCTTTTTATGAGACTCGTCTAATAAGAGAAAATACAAAAAAGAGAACGTTTAAACTGAAGGAGGAACTTTCATAAGAAGACATCCTGTCAATCACTACGTAAAGCCCATCGATTATTTGGTCAGATCAGCGGATATGGAGAACCATTCCACTATTAAACGCTGCAGAGTTTAATTGGGCCTCGGTGGTGGGTTTGGTTCCTGTTGTTGAGTTAAATGGATTTAGGACCCATTAACATAATTGGTGCTAGAAGGAGGGCATGAACGAATGAATGGCTAACAATGTTTCTGATATGATATTTTACACAACCTATAGATTCAAAACATCCCACATGCATGGCTAGTCATTCTCAAGACAACCCACACACACTTAGTACTCATAAAATGAGTAACTCACCCCAGCAAGAGAAAGAACATTTATTTCCTGACATATCTTATGCTCTTCCCTGTGAGGAGTTGAACCATTTCAGAAGAATCACAAGAGCTTATGCTCGATAAATTGGAGCACTACCCTTAGCTTTGTTACTTCCTCGCAGAAAAGTAAGCAGACCAGTGGTCGACACCCCCGACCAGTTTTTGTTCACACAGTAGAAGACCTGATAGATTTCTCCCTCACCGAGATCGAACATCCCCTCAATCTAATCCCCAAAACACCAATTGGTAAGTGCTCCAAGCCCGACGATTTTGAATCTGATGAGGAAGGGGTTAAATCAGAATTCTCAGCTTCGGAGTCAGATGCCATGGAGGATAAAAATGATCATAATGAAGAAAGGGGAAACCCACCTCAGAATAATAAACCTTGGTTGGCCAAAGATTCTCTGGCAATCCCCAGACGAGTACATAACCTTCCCCAACATCCATAAATGTTACTCCCTAAATTTGACCTTGAAACATCAGGATTACCTGAAGACCATATCAAAAAATGCATACTAGTTATTAGACTGATGAATGTCCAACATGAAGACATAGTATGTTGTTTCCTTCCCTATACCTTTGATAATTCGGCCTCCATGTGGTATTTTAACTTTCTTGTAGGGTCCATAACTAGTTGGACGAAGTTTCAAAAGGATTTTTTAGATAAATTTGCAGAAGAAACCACTACAGGAGATTTGCTGCCTGAGTTGTTCGCCTCCACCATGATTTCGAAATAAAAGGTGAAATACTTCAATCAATGATTCACCACCATCCTGAATAAATTCCAACTTGAAGCTAAACCACTCAGGAATTGCAAATAGAAGTATATGCTAATGCTCTCCCCACTTCTATTTCCATGTTTGTAAAAAGGGCTGCCAAAATGACCCTAGCTGAGAATTTCGAGGAAGCCAAAACAATTGAATTCCAAATGAAGGGATCTAAATAAGGTCAGGTCTCACTGGTTAAAAAAGAAGTTCAACCTCCACCCAGGAGAGGACTCTTTTTGACCAAATCCCCAGGGAAACAAGCAAAACAAGGTCCTGAAAAGAGAAGTGGATACATAAAATACATACAACGGACGATAAAGAAGTTGTCAAATGAAATCGTAGACATGAAAAGAAGTGCAAGGGAAGCAAACCAAGGCCAAAGGCCCTATAAACCCTTTTTTAAAAGAAACCCACCGCTCAAAGAAATTGAACCTCCCCCGACCAACTTAAACATTGACCTGGCCAATGTAGCATCTGACTCTTTCTGTACCTATCATCAAGAGAAACATTATGAAAGAGATTGTCCACAATGTGTACATGCCATGAAATTTATGGCCAATCTGTTTCTATACGAGGTTTCTCTTACCAAACAATCAAGTGGTTCGGTAATGAATATTGTTGATCAGAAAGAAGTTGACCCGTCAGAAGAAACATCCATACTTTTGTGGGATGTCGACTTGCCAATGCCTTTTGAAGACATATTTGAGGTTCAAGAACCACTCGCTGAGGTTTTGGCTATGCAAACGCGAAGTAGGGATCAGTCGGTCTCAAATGATCTTACCACTTCCCAAACTTTGAGAGGGAAACCAACATCCGATCACCTGAAAGAACCTTTTGTCTCCCAAAGAAACCCTATAAACATCCATACACGAGAATCGTCCAAGCTAGACTACAACATAGTAGAATATTTAAAAATATTAAAAGCAAATGTATCATTCATGGACATGTGTAGAATTCACCAGCAAAAGGATTTTATGTTACAAGCCTTGAAGTCAGTAGAGACTCCTATAAAAATCACCGACCAATGATAAAATCTAGCCCCCATGGATCTACGAAATAAACCAACTGTAAACACTTTCTCTGAAGATAAAAAAGGAAAGCCTTTTGTCCCACCGTTCCTCCTGACATTTGAAGTCTTCAATAGAAACCTCCATAATTGTTTGGTTGCTCAAGGGAATCCTCTAATGTTATGACATTATCTGTCTGTAGGAAATTAAATGCAGTCCCTCTCAAAAGTGATAAACATGTGATACAACTAGATAGAACCCAGGTGAAAGTTATGGGATAAATCAAGGATTTCATGATCAGAATGGCAACACACCCAAAATTTGTTCAAGTAATTGACATCATTGTAGTAGATATATCAGAAGCTTGTGGACTTCTACTTAGTCGAGATTGGTCTGAGAAGTTGAACGGATAATCTAGCACAGACTGGGCTCATCTTTAGTTTCCATCAAAGGGACACGCAAACATGATGAGGATCGATAGGGAAAGTGCTATTGGATTTTAAGGTACAGTACAACGAAAAAAAGTCATCGCAGGCTAGCTATGACACAAAATGCGGTGATTCCACACTGAATTAAACATGCAGGATGTGGAAATCAAGGAACGCCACAGGCTGTATATGGGATATAGTGCGACGATCTCTGTAAATAAGGAAAAATTAGACAAAGGAAAAATAATCTAAATGAACTTTCAGACCCAGGGAGTCTAGATGGATCACCCACAGACTCAAAGACTGGATTAACAAAAAAGGAGGTAGGATAAACGCAAATGGACAAAAAAAAACCAAAAACAAGTCGTATCCCTAATATGGTCACCAATTTTGTTATTGGATTTATCTGTAAATGCAGACATAAACTGATCTCCCTAGATCCACCTAGATCTAGAAAAAAACAAGACAGGACATGATGCTTTTCCTAAGCTCTAATCATTGAATTTACTATCCAAAAAGAGATGAGTGACATATAGTTTAAATATCGTTTCCCTGTATCTTTGTTGTCCTCACTCTAGTCTGGTACTCTTGTGATATTGGATATGCAAGGTAGCACAAAACAACCAAAGTGAAAGCAAAAATAGTATATTCAATGAAATCTTATGCATGTGATCAAGGAATCATACAATAAAACGAGAATGGTTTTATGGGGATGAAAGATGCCACTGTATTATATTAAGTAAAAGTGGAAGATACAACCAAATAGCCTTGATGTCGCAAGGTCCCCTTTCAATGGCCCTTTTCTCCAACACACACACTTGCTCCAAACTTTCATGAAGAAGATCCTCAATAACTTGATGAACTGAAATGAAGCCCTCAAGAATCAACTGAAGTAGAATTCCTCACACAATTCTTATCCTATTCAACCTTCATTAATCTCAATTATTTTCTTAACCTTTTCCATGAGAAATCCCTCCTTATATAAGGGAAAGAGAGATGGTTAAAGAGATTAGGATGATCCCACCAAATTTGATAAGCGAGCAGGATCCCAACCATACGAATGCCACCTCACCTTCTAGAAGATTTCATTCTATAATTTCATGAACATCGACCTTTTCTTAGTCTTTCAGCATCACCACACCCTAGCTATAGGACAGCCTATGGTGACGTCACAAACCAGTTTTAGGGCAGAGGGCGATGATCAGGCATCGTCGCACCCTACGTATATTGCATCCTATGGAAATCTTATTTAATAGGGTTTTGTAGAAGAGAAATCCAGTCACTTTTCTCATGAATAAAGGCTCTTTTGGGAACATGAACACATGTTGTAAAAGAATCACTAGGGTGGCCAAAATAATTCGAATGCAAAAATTTTCTTATGATAGATTACTCAAAAGAATAGATGACTTTAATTCTTCCTTTCCAAAACCAAATCAGAGGTATAATGAAGAAAGGAAAATGTAATCGAAGAAAATGAATACACTCAACACAATACCAAAATCAAATTTTCAATGAAGATGACAAGAAAGTGTTTCGTCAAATGTAAACGAAAATATCTTTCAAGTCCATAAGAAATCCAGAAAATGTAAAAAATTCCAAAACTTTAATTAAATAAAAAGGCTTTTTATCAATCAAGCACTCAGATCTAGATCCAGATATTATATCCTTTTTGACAAAAATCAAGAAGAAAAAAACTTGTGAAATGACAAAGAAAGACTTTCAGTCTTTGAAAACCAATCAACAACAAGTCTTGAAATGAGAAAACAAACAGATACTGGTAGAAAAATTTCATCCCAGGTGATCAAAGAAAAACTGGGTGATAGAAGACAAAAATACCCAATCCAACAAATCCTACAGCAAACGTCACAGCTCAACAGTAAGGTACAATGCGGCGAAAAGAGGTCATCGCAGGCTAGCTATGAGACAGAATGCAGTGACTCTGCATTGAATTAAACAGGAAGGGTGTGGAGATCAAGGAACATCGTAGGTTGTATATGGGATACAGTGCGACGATCTTTGTAAATAAGGAAAAATTGGACAAAGGACAAAGAATCTAAATGAACTTTCATACCCAGGGACTCCAGATGGATCACCCACATACTCAAAGACTAGATTAACACAAAAGGAGGTACTCTAAATGCAAATGGATAGCAAAAAACCAAAACAAGTTGTATCCCCATTACAGTCACTAATTTTTTTATTGGATTTATCGGTAAATGCGGACATAAACTAACTCCCTAGATCCACCTAGATCTAGAACAAAACAAGACAGGACATGACGCTTTCCCTAAGCTCTAATCATTAAATTTACTATCCGACAAGAGATGAGTGACATACCATTTAAATATCGCTTCCTCGTATCTTTGTTGTCCTCGCTCTACTCTCGTACTCCTGTGATATTGTATATGTAAAGGAACACAAGCCAACCAAAGTGAAAGCAACAATAGTATATTCAATAAAAACTTATGCATATGATCAAGGAATCATACAATAAAACAAGAATGGTTTTATGGGGAAGAAACATTCCACTGTATTATATTAAGTAAAAGTGGAAGATAGAACCAAACAGCCTTGATGTCACAAGGTCCCCTTTCAGTGGCCCTTTGCTCCAACACACACACTTGCTCCAAACATGCATGAAGAAGATCCTCAATAACTTGATGAACTGAAATGAATCCCTCAAGCATCAACTTAAGTATAATTCCTCACACAATTCTTATCCTATTCAACCTTCATTAATCTCAATTATTTTCTTAACCTTTTCCATGAGAAATCCCTCCTTATATAGGGGAAAGAGAGATGGTTAAAGATATTAGGATGATCCCACCAAATTAGAGAAGTGAGTAGGATCCAACCCATACGGATGCCACCTCACCTTATAGAATATTCCCTTCTATAACTTTCGTGAACCTCGACCTTTTCTTAGTCTTTCAGCATCATCGCACCCTAGCTATAGGACATCCTGCAGTGACATCGCAAACCCATTTTAGGGAAAAGGGTGGCAATCAGGCATCGCCGCACCCTGCGTATAGTGCATCTTGCAGCGATCTTCTTTAATAGGGTTTTGTAGAAGATAAATCCAGTCACTTTTCTCATGAAGAAAGGCTCTTTTGAGAACATGAACACATGTTGTAAAAGGATCACTGGGGTGACCAAAATAATGTGTAACAGAAAGGTATCTCAAACATACTATCACCGATTTATAAGCCCTTAACTAAACCTCTTTGGCATATTTTCCCGTACTAGGAAACTATTCTTGCGACTCCGATTTCGATAAATTCTCCCCTCTCTCAGCTGATGTTCCTCTTACTCAAAACTTCGAAATGACTTTTCAAGAAAATGTATTGACGACGGCAGAAGAAACCCTCTTCTTTCAAGAACCTCTGTTGAATATCACGGAGAAAATAGGTGGAGAGGAGGAAATTCATGTCCAAGGAGAAGCTAATGTTTTTCGCTCACAATTTTGGACCTTGTACTTTGATGGATCTAAGTCACAAGAAGGATTAGGATCGGGGTGTATCCTCATTGATGGGAAGGGTAAATGAAATTTGTTGTCCTGCAAACTAGAATTTGAATGCACTAATAACACCTCCAAGTATGAAGATTTAGTGCAAGGGCTAAAGAAATCCATAGACTTAAACATTAAAGAACTAAAGGTTTTCAGAGACTCTGAAATCATTGTTACGCAAGTACGGAACACTATACACTTAAACTCTCCCCACCTAAGGAATTATTAACAAGAAGTGCAAGGACTAGTAGAACATTTTGAATCTTTCAACATTACAACGATCCCTAGAATCAAGAAAACTCGTGTTGATTCCCTGGCCTCTTCTACCTCGAGGCTATCCCCTTTAGAAGACTATGAAGCCTCTTGGTTCACTGTGGAACTACTCTTAAAACCATCGGTGCTCAACAATATTTCTAATTGGAAGGTCTTTGAAGGAGATGAACAGATCATAAAATTCTTAACCAATCAGGAAAATTTTAAATACTTGGCTATTGATGATGAAATATTTCAAAAGAAACTAGTATAAACTGGTCCCCATGAACAAAGAGTTGAAATAGATCAATCGACTCACAAACCAAGGTTTCACATGATACCTAAAGGGGTATCCAATTTATAGAACCTTTTTTACTTAAGGGAAAGATTTAAAGGGTCAACAAACACAAAGACAGGAGTTCATGTCCCATGTACGAGACTGTAAACCTAGGAACCCTGGAAAACCCTAAAAATATAAACCTAGGAAAGACATTGTCTAAATAAGAAAGGAATGCCTATCTCAAACTTTTCAGAGAATATCAAGATGTTTTTGCATGGTCCTACCGAGATTTGAAGACTTATGATACTTGTATCATTCAACACACAATTCTGTTAAAACCTAGAGTAAAACCCTTCCAACAAAAGCTCCATAAGTACCACCCATCTCTAGAACCCCTCATGTGTAGAGAGTTAAATAAATTACTAGATGCTAAAATTATCTTTCAGGTTAGACACTCTGCCTGGGTAGCAAATTTAGTTCCTATTAGGAAAAATTCTGGGGAGATTCTTCTGTGTGTGGATTTCAGAAACCTCAACAGAGCATCAGTAAAGGACAACTACCCAGTCCCACCGATGGAGAAACTTATGCAAACTGTGTCTTTTTCTGATATTTTCTCCCTGGTGGACGATTTTTCAGGTTACAACCAAGTTCTAGTTTCAGAGGAAGACCGATTGAAAACTACCTTCCGAACCAAGTGGGGAACCTTTGCTTATAAACGCATGCCCTTTGGATTAATCAATGTAGGGGAAACCTTCAAAAGGGCCATGGACATAGATTTTAGAGGACTAATCAACAAGTGTGTAGTAGTTTATTTGGATGACGTGACTGTGTATTCAAAGAATAGAGAATATCACATCCAACACCTAACCGATATTTTCGAGAGGTGTAGGAAATAAGGTATATATTTAAACCCTGAGAAAACTATTTTTCATGTCAAGGAAGGGAAACTACTAGGTCATATTATATCTCAAGAAAGAATTCACATAGACCTGTAATGAATTAAGGCAATAGCTCAACTTTCCTTACCCCACAACAAAATGGCTATGCAATACTTCTTTGGGAAAATCAATTTTGTGAGGAATTTCACCCTCGATTTCGCTGAAACTGTCAAACTCTTCCAAAAAATGATCTGCAAAGATGTTGAATTTACGTGGGATTATGAACTAAAAAGTGATTTCAGCAATATTAATACTGCAATATCTCAAGCGCCAGTGTTGCGAAGTCCCGACTTTAGAAAATATTTTTTCCTCTCTACTTTTACCTCCGAGAAATCTTTAGTTATAGTATTGACTTAGAAGGATGATGATGACAATGAGGCATCGGTCTCATTTATGAGAACTAATCTCCAAGGGGTCAAACTAAATTACCCCGCTATATAAAAATAGGTTTATGCAGTGTACAAGGCAGTAAAATATTTCAGACCTTACATTCTAAAAAACCACACCAAATTCATTGTGCCTCATCCTGCAGTTTGATCCCTATTCACTCAACAGGGGATGGGGGAAAGAAGAGGAAACTAGATGGAAATGGTCCAAGAATTTTATCTATATATAAAACTTGCCAAAATGGTTAAAGGACAATGATTGTGTTAAATGGCCACTAAATCCCAAGACCAAGTAAATGAAAAATCCGGGTGGGAGAATGAATTGGCATTATGGTGTAGTGAATCTTTATATGTTCCCCCAAGGAAGGAGTCTTGGTATGGGAAAATAACTTGTCTTATACATCATGGGGCTTTCCCAGAAAACCTAAAACCTAAGGAAAGGAGAGCTCTCGGACTAAAATCAACACAATATCGCCTCATAAATTCGGTGTTCTTCCTCATTAATTGTGATGGGGTACATTTAATTTGTCTCAAACATGAAGACACAGACAAGGTTCTGAAGGATCTCCATGATAGTCCTACAGGTGGACACTTCACAGGGAATACCATCACTCACAAGATACTAAGAGCCGACTATTATTGGCCTAATTTGTTTAGAGACGCTCACACATACACTAGCAACTGTAAAACTTGTCAAATGAGCATGGGGAGGGAAAAGAGCGTTGTTGTCCCACTCCAACATCTGGTTGTCTCCAGGCCTTTCAGGAAATGGGGGTTAGATGTCATAGGATAAATCATACCAAGTTCTTCAAAACAACATAAATACATACTGACTGCCATGGACTATTTCACAAAATGGGCAGAGGTGGTCCCTCTGAATCGTGTAAACGAAAATGTGGTAATCCAATTAATAGAACAATAGATGATCATAGGGTTTGATATGACTTATGTTATTGTTTTTTATAATGTCACTTACTTTTCTTCCACCCTATTAATAGAGTTTTCTCTAGACAAAGGAATCATAATCAGATACTCTGCAAACTACTATCCGCAGGGGAATGGAGTGCCAGAATCAACCAATAAGATCCTCGTGATAATATTAAAGAAAACAATTGCAAACAACCAGAGGAATTGCCATAGTTCACTTCATAGTGCCTTATGTGCTGATAGAGTAACTCCCAAGGAAGCTATAGGGAATTCCCCATACTTTATGGTATAAAAACAAGAGGCCATTCTTCTGAACGGGATATATCTTCCATCTCTTCATCTTGCTCAGGTTTCCAGAGGAAAACCCTCATCGGTTATTCAACAAAGAATTGATACCCTCCTCATGCTAAAAGAAGAAAGAGAGAAAGAAAAATCAAAGTTCATTGATCATCAGCAAATAGTTAAAAGGTGGTTTGACAAGCATAACGCCAAAGAGAATAATTTTGAGGTAGGAGACTTAGTCATGAAATGGGACAGAGAAAATGAGTCGAAGGGAAAACATTCAAAGTTTCAGAGTCTATGGCTCGAACCTTTTTAGGTAGCCAAGAAACTTGGGGCAGGAACATATCGGTTGCAAAATCTAAGGGGGGAACCTGACACCCTCTCGGTGAACGGACAAGCCCTAAAATAATATTTCTGTTAAAATAAAATAAAAAATAAAAAAATATGTGTGTGTGTTTTCATGATATTTTATTTTTAGGTAGGTTGATTGCGGAATCCTTTATTTCTGCTTTCTCTTTTTTAGTAATTTTGCGCCTATATTGTGTTCTGCAAGGAACTGGTTGACCTTAATTCATATGATACAGCAATCTATGTTCCTGACTCATGCTTACATACAAACACAAGAAATGTTGGGTGAATTTTTTTTGTCTAAAAGAATTTTGTATCTGACCTTTGCAAATAAACAACCCTAGCAAGTGATGAAGTGTCTGTCTGGTGGTTTGTTAAAAACCTAAAGGGAAATATGGTAAGCTAGAAAGGACCACATGTACCCCGATACAGAGCTAGAAAAATTTCACCTTAACCATCTCATCTTGCAGATAGCAGATGTCCTCCTCTCCCACTCTCTCAGGGCATTCTGCTGAAATATATCAATTATATAACATGAGTGCAAAGTACGAGAGGGTATGTAGATAACTCTGTCGGGTTTATGGACACTCCTTGGAAGAGGAGAAAGGTCTGTGACATCAGGGTGAATTCGGCAGGGCTATGGATGCTCACTGACGGTGGAGAAACACCGCAGCAGGTGAATGATGATAACTAAAGGCCTTGTTCCAGTGAATTATTTGCTCGACTCTTTTCAAAAGGGAGCATGGGTCATGGTTAAAAGGAACAAAGGTGGGATAAATTTTGAAACCCTACAGGTAGTCTCAGATTCGCTAACCAGGGGAATCACAAATACAAGTATAGAAGAGACTCTAATAAAAACAAACCAGTCAATTTCTTAACCAGCTTGTGCATTAGCTAATCCAAGGGAAGGAACATGGATTCTACCTTTTCCCAGTAAGTCACCATTTGTTAAGCACTCAACACACCCTAAAAGGACTTATGAAATTTTGACACTTTTTGGGTACCACTTTTTTTCTGCACTGTCTGAATCGATTTCACTTTGGCAAATGATTTATCTTTTGTGTTGTTTTCATGAATCTTATCATCAATTCGGATTTTTTTGAAATTTTTAACCTCGTGTCTAAAAGAACTTAACACCCGAATGTAGAATCGATAGTTAACACTACACCTAACGCGCTCAGGTTCGGCGTCAGAAAAAATTCAAGAAAGTCAAGGAACAACATAGTTACAACATTCGTCGAGTGTCTATCCCCAATTGGTGTCAGCAGAAGGTGGGTTTGGTTTGCATAATTTATTCTCACAAAGTTTCAAGAGACAGTCGATCTTGATCGGCATCGAAAAAAGGTGGGAAGGATTGACATTGACAAAGGACGTAAACAAATCACTGATAGTCGATGACCGATGCACTCTATTGGGTCAGGGAAATTCATAAAAATTAAAACAATCATTTTTTGTCCGCCAAAAGCATATACTCGATCATCGATCCCCGATGTGTTTTCGGCATCGAGGATTTTTCGAGAGAGTAGATCCAAGAGCACTTGGGTAGGTTGATCGACGATCGTTGATCCATGATAATTTTTAGTGTTGGCAAGATAGGATTGGTTTTTAGAATTTATATCTTAAAGAAAGTCTTGATTCTAATTAACACAATCAAACGAAATCACCAGTCTTGAATGCCACATGTATTTACCACGTAAGGGGGTTGTATTGCCTAGTGTCCCAAGTCATTTTAAGGTTCTCTAGGTCCCAGTCATGCCTCCTAGTTAGCCTTTCCATGTCTTCTCCATGTGACAAGATCGATCGGCGTCAGAACTTTTGCAAGGAGATATCAACGAAAACATTTGAAGCACGATCTTGACCCTTGATTCACCAACAAAACTAGCGCAATGATGGGATGTTTGTGGCATAAGATACGATCATATTTGGACATTTAATAGACCAGTTAATGTCTACCCCACATTTGTTTCTACCTCGTGTGTCGATTAGACAACAACAACCTGAAATCACCGATAGACCACATTACCACCTGTGCATGCACCATCAACCCACAATGAATTTCAGTTTAAACATATTTGAGGATCTGTCAAAATATTTAATGAAATTACAGTCATGACCTGAATTGAACAATTGATGCAACAAGGTAAGTTCATTCATGTTTAAATCTCTAGAACGACCTTGAATTAATTCATTCTGCACACAATTTGAATTCCAGAGCATCTCAAGGAGTAAAGAAAATGTCTCGAGGTTGTACCAACCCTGTGATTATCAAAACCAGGTTTAACAAGATGCAGAGGAATGCATCCAAGTTTGTCAATTCGTTGGTCATAATATATGCATCTGATTTTCTTGAGAAATATCTAAACTATGTTCTAGCTGCAGGTAAGATGTCACCAAGAAATCCAACCACCAGACGCTTGCCGAGGGCACCCAAACTAAAAGAATCTGAAACAGGAGAAGGCTCCTCTCCAAGGCCCGCGAGGCAGTTGGAGTATGCTCCCAGGGAAGTGCTTGTTATTAAAACATCAACAAATAAATCTTTTGTCTAGCATCCAGCCTTCTATGATACAGAAGTGGGCATTAGGTACCAATGCTCCAAGTCAGTCATCCGTAAAATGAGCATGAAGTAGAAATTTCCTTGGACGTTGATCCATTTGACATATCTAAAACCCCAATTTCCATCTTGAGGGATGTGCTGGGATCGAGCGAACAAGAAGAAGAAATTACACAACAGGAAATTGGCATTTCAACGATCAATTACTAGGTAAGTATCGAAATAGATATACACAGTCGGGAGCCTCAGAAATAATCTTACTTGGGGAGAACAAAAAATCCTCGAACCTGTTGATGAGGTCGTTGATATACAAGAAACTGCCTACGACCGAAAGAGGAAATCCATCATGAAGAGAACCACTAAGAAAAGGAGGCTTACATTGGACAGTTCAATCCTCATCACCACATAGGAAAAATTGATCAGCATAGAGCATGTCAAGACGTCTGAGTTGATCGGTGCAGGGATGGTGATCACAGATGCCACCTTGGATAGAGAGAGGAAATATGAAGAGGAATTGGTCGTTGTGATGAATAAGATGGAACATTTGTGCCATTTGGCGAAATATTATCAAGAATCCACATAGGCCATGGTGTTTTTGAGAAGTGAGTTCCAAGATGCCTATAGAAAATTCACAAGTGAATGCAACCTTTTTAATGTAGGGATAGCCGAATTCCAACAAGACACCCTTATGGCACTAGAAACTTGAAAATACGTGGAAACATGGTACAAGAAGGCACACAAAGTAGTGGAAATAATTGACTACATCAATGCAGTTCAAAAGGGACGAAACACTGAAGAGCATGGCATTCGGGTGTTGAGGGAAAAAAGAATATATACGATAAGGAAAGCGGTCGAATATTGGGTGAAAATGGTCCAAGAGAATCAACAAGAGATTCAATAGAAATGGGTTGATTGTGAAAGAAGCTGGGTCAAGATTAATTGAGAGATGAAAGACATCTGTATCCCGGAATTTGGCTGACCCAAGAACTTTGTCGACTTGCATGACATAGTTAAACAACATGCAGAACAAGACTTAGCATGGACTGCAAAGATAGAAAGGTGGCGAACATGGTGCCAGGACAAGTACAACAATTCATGAAGCACCCGATCAAGGCTCGAACAGTATTACAGCAGTTAAGTGTTAAAATAGTCAAGTATCGGGCACGGGCAATAGAAGTAAAGGAGATCCTTTCGGCCCCGGTGGACCAACACAGATTCTTGTATGCCAACACATACAAGGAACTCTTTGTCAAATGGTCAGAGTATGAGAAGATTCATCCACTTCAGTGAAACCATTCGATGACTCTTAGAAGATAGAGAGATGAGAGCACCATGTGGCGATGTTTTTTTTTACTTAGCTTGCACTTTTGATAGTTATTTTTAGTTAATGATTTGTTATAAATAAGAGGATTTAGAAAAGGTCGATGGTTTTGGAAAAGACCCTCATTTTTGGAATTATAAAGAACTATTTCAGAACTACCTTAATTGATAAGTTTAGTTTAGGACCGAAGACAAACTTCTATTTTTCATCAAAGGCGTGTGTGATTGGATTTGAAGAGGAATTACTTTCGGCTTTATTTCATGAATGGATGTTGTAATGAGTAAGAGATTCTGAATCTATTGATAAGTTAGTTGATTCAATATTTTTTGTAATTCTTGTTCTTAATGATGGAAAGCAAATCGTTGAGTTAGTATGTGATTAGTGATTAGAATTAAGGAAACTATTTTTCTTGCCATCATTTTATTGCATGTATGTTTTCTTTTGATAATTTTATCTCAGTCAATAATTGAAATACCAGCAAGTGATGTATTAGTACTAGGCTTGTCACAGGTGTGAAAATATTTGTCTGTATGATTGAGCCCAAAGGTTAGCCCAATCTCATCCTTCCTCAGTAGTTAATATTTCCCCTTTTAGCCAGTTGTTTTATACCAGCACCCATCTTTTTATCCGACCCATATAATAAGAGAAAATACAAAAAAGATAATGTTTAAACTGAAGGAGGAACTTTCATAAGAAGATATGTTGTCAATCACTATGTAAATCCCATCGATTATTTGTCTGGATCAATATATCTAGAGAACCATTCCACTATTAAATGCAACAGAGTCTAATTGGGCCTCGATGGCGGGTTTGGTTCCTTCTTTTGAGTTAAAGGGATTTAGGACTCCTTAACAGAATTGGCACTAGAAGGAGGGAAATATCTCAGCTTCGCAGAAATTCACATAGACTTGGAACAAATTAAGGCAACATCTCAGCTTCCCTTACCCCACAACAAAAGTGTTATGCAATCCTTCTTTGGGAAAATCAATTTTGTGAGGAATTTCACCCTCGATTTCACTAAAACTATCAAACCCTTAAAAAAAATGATCTGCAAAGATGTTGAATTTAAGTAGGATGATGAACGAAAAAGTTCTTTCAAAAATATTAAGACTACAATATCTCAAGCTCCAGTGTTGCGAAGTCTCGACTTTAGCAAATATTTTTTCCTCTATACTTTTTCCTCCAACCAATCGTTAGCTACAGTATTGACTCAGAAGGATGATGACAACAATGAGGCACCAGTCTCATTTATGAGCACTAATATCCAAGGGGAGGAACTAAATTACCCTTCTATAGACAAACAGGACTATGCAGTGTACAAGGTAGTAAAACATTTCAGACCTTACATTCTAAAAATCCACACCAAAGTCATTGTGCCTCATCCTACAGTTTGATCCCTATTCACTCAACAGGATATGGGGGAAAGAAGAGGAAACTAGATGGCAATGGTCCAAGAATTTTATCTAGATATAAAACCTGCCAAACTGGTTAAAAGACAAAGATTGTGTAAACTAGACGTTGAAGCCCAGGAACAATAAAATGAAGACCTCGGGTGGGAGAATGAATTGGCGTTATGGTGTAGTGAATCTTTATATGTTCCCCCAGGTAGGAGTCTTGGTATGGGAGACTAAATTATCTTCTGCATCATGGGGCTTTCCTAGAAAACCTAAACTCTAAGGAAAGAAGATCTCTCAAACTGAAATCAACACAATGTCACCTCATAAATTCAGTTCTCTTCCGCGTTAATTATGATGGGGTACTTTTAAGATGTCTCGAACATGAAGACGTAGACAAGGTTCTAAAGCAGAACCCTGATGGTCCTGCAGGTGGTCACTTCGCAGGGAATACCATCGCTCACAAGATACTGAGAGACATCTATTATTGGCCTACTATGTTTAGAGATGCTCACACATACGCTAGGAACTGTAACACTTGTCAAATGAGTGCAGGGAGGGAAAAGAGAGTTGTTGTCCCACTCCAACCTGTGGTTGTCTCCAGATATTTAGAGCAATGGGGGTTAGATTTCATAGGAGAAATCATACTGAGTTCTTTAAAACAACATAAATACATATTGAGTTCTTTAAAACAACATAAATACATACTGACTTCCACAGACTATTTCATGAAATGGGTAGAGTTTGTCCCTCTGAATCATGTAAAAGAAAATGTGGTAATCCAATTCATAGAACAACAGTTGATCACAAGGTTCGGTATGCCTTATGTTCTTGTTTTTGACAATGTCACTTACTTTTCTTCCACCCTATTAACTGATTTTTCTCTAGACAAAGGAATCATAATCAGATACTCTACAAACTACTATCCCCAGGGGAATGGAGTGGCAGAATCAACCAATAAGAACCTGGTGAGAATATTAAAGAAAAGAAAGTTAGACAACAAGAGGAATTGGCATAGTTCACTTCATAGTGCCTTATGGGACAATAAAGTAACACCCAAGTAAGATATAGGTAATTCCCCATACTTTCTAGTATACAGACAAGAGGTCATTCTCCCGAATGGGCTATATCTTCCATCTCTTCAACTTGTGCAGGTTTCCAGAGGACAACCCTCATCAGTTATTCAACAAAGAATTGATACCCTCCTCATGTTGGAAGAAGAAAGGGAGAAAGAAAAATCAAAGTTCATTGCTCATCAACATATAGTTAAAAGTTGGTTTGACAAGCATAAGGCCAAAGAGAAGAATTTTGAAGTAGGAGACTTAGTCCTGAAATGGGACAGAGAAAATGAGTCGAAGGGAAAAGATTTGAAGTTTTAGAATCTATGGCTCGGACCTTATTGGGTAGTCGAGAAACTTGGGGCAGACACGTATCGGTTGCAAAATCTGAGGGGGGAACCTGAAACCCTCCTGGTGAACAACCAATCCCTAAAACAATATTTCTGTTAAAAAAAAAAGTTTGTGTTTTTCATGATATTTTATTTTTAGGTAGGCTGATTGCGGAATGCTTTATTTATTTTTTCTCTTTTCTAGTATTTTTTCCCTTTGAAGATTGTGTTCTTCAAGGCATTGGTTGACCTTAATTCATACTATATAGCAAGATTTTTTCTTGACTCATGCTTACATACAAACACAAGAAACATTGGGTGAATTGTTGTCTTAAAGGAATTTTGTATCTGACCTTTGAAAATAAACAACCCTAACAAGTGATGAAGTGTCTGCCTGGTGGTCTAGTAAAAACCTAAAGGGAAAGATGGTAAGCTGGAAAGGACCACATGTCCCCCAAGACAAAGCTAGAAAATTTTTACCTTAACCATCTCATCTTCCAGATAACAAACATTCTCCTCTCCCACTCACTCAAGGCATTTTGTCGAAATAAATCAATTATATAAAATGAGTGCAAAGTAGGAGAGGGTATGCACATAACTCTGTCAGGGATATGGATTATTTCTAGTAGTGGATAAAGGTCTATGACGTCGGGGTGACTCCCCTGGGGCTATGGATGCTCGTTGGCAGTGGAGAAACACCGCAGTGGGTGAATGATGATAACTAAATCCCTTGTTCCAGTGAATGATTTACTCGAATGTTATCAAAAGGGAGCATGGGTCATGGTTAAAAGGAACGAAGGTGGGATAAAGGTTGAAACCCCAAAGGCAGACCCAGATTCACCAACTAGGAAAATTGCAAATGCAAGGATAGAAGAGACTCTGATAAAAACAAACCAATCAAGTTATTAACCAGATTCTTCATCAGCTAAGCATGGGGAAGGAACAAACATTTTTATTTTACCCAGTAAGTCACCATTTTTTGAGCACTCAACACACCCTAAAATGCCTTATGAAATTTTGACACTTTTTGGGTACCACTTATTTTCTGCACTGTCTGAATCAATATCATTTTGGGAAATGATTTATCTTTTGTGTTGTTTTCATGACTCCTATCATCAAGTTAGGTTTGTTTGAACTTGTTAACCCCATGTCTAAAAGAAATTAACACCTGAATTGAGAATCGATAGTTAACACTGCACCTAAGGCACTCAGGTTCAGTGTCAAAAACAATTCAAGCAAGTAAAGGAACTACATAGTTACAATAGTCACAGAGTGTCGATCCTCGATCGGCATCGGCAGAAGGTGGATTTGGTTTGCGTAAGTTATTCACATAAATTTTCAAGAGATAGCCAATCTCGATCAGCATCGGCAAAAGGCGAGAAGGATAGAAATTGACAAAGGACGTAAAGAACTCATCGATAGGCGATGACCGATGCTCTTTATCGGGGTCGAGGAAATTCAGAAAAGTTAAAACAGTCATTTTTTGTCTACAACAAGCATATCGTCGATCGTCGATCCCCGATGTGTTTTTGGCATCGAGGATTTTTCGAGAGAGACGATCCAATATCACTTGGGTAGGTTGATCGTCGATCGTCGATCCATGATAATTTTCGGCATCGGATTCTGATTAACAAAATTAAACGAATTCACTGGTCTCGAATGCCACGTGTCTTGACCACGTAAGGGGGTTGTACGACCTACTATCCTGATTCATTTTAAGGTTCCCTGGGTCCCAATCACACCTCCTAGTCAGCCTTGACATGTCTTCTCTGTGTGACAAGATCGATTGGCATCAGAAATTTTGCAAGGAGATATCAACGAAAATGTTTGAAGCACGATCCTGACCCTCGACAAACCAACAAAAATAGCGAAATGATGGGGTGTTTACAGCATAAGATATGATTGAATTTGGACATTTAATAGACCATTTAATGTCGACCCCGCATTTTTTGCTACCTCGTGCTTCGATTAGACAACAACAATATGAAAGCACCGATAGACCACATTAACACTCGTGCCTACACCATCAACCCACGATGAATTTAAGTTTAAACATATTTGAGGATCTGGCAGAAGATTTAATGAAATTACACTCATGATCCAAATTAAATGGTTGATGCAACAAGATAAGTTCATTCCTGTTTAAATCTCTAGAACGGTCTTGAACGAATTCATTCTACACACAAGTTGAATTCTAGAGCATCCGAAGTAGCAAAGAAAACGTCTCGAGACGGTACCGACCCTTTGATTATTAAAATCAGGTTTTTAACAAGCTGTAGAGGTATGTATCCAAGTTTGTCAATTCGTTGGCCGTAATATATGCATCTGATTTTCTTGCGCAATCTTTAAACTATGTTCTAGATGCAGGGAAGATACATCTGAGAAATCCAACCACATGATGCTCGTCGAGGGCACCCAAACTAAAAGAAGCTGAAACAGGAGAAGGTTCCTCTCCAGGAACCGCGAGGCAGTTGGAGTACACTCTGAGGGAGGAGCCTGTTATTAAAACATCAACAAAGAAATTATTTGTCTAGCCTCTAGCCTTCGGTGATACAGAAGTGAGCATCGGGTCCTGATGCTCCAATTCAAAGTTGTTTGTAGAGAGATAATGAAGTATAAATTTCCTTGGAAACTGAGCCACTAAACATATTGAGAACCCCAATGGACATCTCAAGGGATTATCTAGGATCGAGCGAACAAGAAGAAGAAATTCCACAATAGGAAATCAGCATTTCAACAGTCAATTACCAAGTAAGTACCGAACCTACCCCTGTTCCCTCAGTTTTTTCCAGTACCTTACCACCCAATCAGAACCAACCACAGGCCGAGCCATCAGGACATAAGGAAGAGGTTTAGGAACCCAGCCTTGAACAGATATACATAGTCGGGAGACTAGGAAATACTCTTACTTGGGGAGAGAAACAAATCCCCGAACTTGTTGATGAATTTGTCGATATACAATCAATCGCCTACGACTGAAAGAGGAAATCCATCATAAAGAGAACCACTAAGAAAAGGAGGCTTACATTGGACAATTCGATCCTTATCACCATAGAGGATAAATTGATCAGCACAGAGCATGCCAAGACATCTGAGCTGATCGACATAGGGAAGGTGATTGTTGGCGAGAGTTTGATCAAACCAGGGTCCTTCTCAGGTTAACAACAAAAGGTACTGAGTAGTCTAGAGCGTTGGAACTTTCATCTCCTTCGAAGAGAAGAAGTCTCACCTGAACCATTGTTGAGACAAATATATAGGAAAGGGTAAGGAAAAGACTTAGGAGGATTCACAGAACCTTCAGGACTCATCATGATCTTGTGCAAGACATCTACCTATCAAACAAATATGAACTCATGTATGAAAGAGTCGAACCCACTTATGTTGCAAATAAGCATTTAGACACAGAATTATCATGTGGAACTCATAAACCATAAATAAGTATTGTAATGCATAAGTAAAACACAGAAAGACAACATATTTGAAAATTTATATCCTTCTTCATATTATCTCCAGAATATTTCTTCATTTACAGTCTTAGAAATACATAGTAGTGTGTGTTACAGACTCCTGGATCTGGACACATATCGCAGAGCTCTGACTCTTAGACTGGTATGTTGATTACATTACATATTCAGAACCTTACTTGACTCAACTGACAACAACATAACAGAGAGAAACTCAGGTTGAACTTGATCACAATTCAGTTGAACCCATAATTATCCAAACAACCAACCAAAAACCAAACCCTTTTACAATCATGTTCATATCTATATATAAGTTACGTTGTGTCTTATGTCTAAGCTTGCACGCTTTCTTGTTATGTTGTAATCACTTTTTCTTAGCTGGCGTTGCGTTGTCTTTTGCAACTGATTTCTATTACTCTTTGTTTCTCTGTTTTCCAGCCTCTTCTGAAGCTTGTGCAACTCGTACTTGGCCAAAACTCGTGCAATTCCTTGTCCAAAAATGAAGGGCCCAACATGCTCTGGCCATAACTCTTGACTTGCCCTCGAGTCAAGTGCCTGGTTCTTTTGCATCTTCCTGGAGCACCTATTGTTTTCCCTTGTCCAACTTTTCTTCTTCCTTCTTGTCTTTTGTTTGTGATTTCTCTTCTTTCACCTCCTCAAATGAAGATCCCAACTCTGGGACCAACTCTAAGTCTCACTCCCTCACTCCTTGAAAGTTTCCAAATTTATCCTGCCACTTCCTGGCAAGGAGTGATGTCTCTGCAACAAAATTTTGGGTCGCCTCTTTACTACACTCCTTTGTCTTGGATGTGACCAACAAGTTCCACTCAGAATCTGTTTTTGCATCCACTTGATGCCTCTTCATGTACATTTTTTGAATGATAGGTCGGAAGTTGCGCAACTCTTTCTTTGCTACAAACTGTGCCTCAAAGAGGGCATTAAGTTCATTGTCTTCCTATTGGATTTGGTCGAACTTCTATTGTTTCTCCATCAGATCCATTATGGCTGCAAATTCACCATTCAGGACCTGGATCTTGGTGCGAACGTATTCCATTACTTGATTGTGTCTAGCGATGATGCCCATCCAATCTCTAACTTCCCTGAAGATCTTTTTTCATTCTGTTGTGTACATGCGTACTGTTTCTCATGCATTGTTGCCTTGCAATACTATATTTTGCATCTTCTCTTGCAGCTTATGAGGTTGCTAC
>JZKD02S1601150.1:128769-142737 GCA_000966675.3 Picea glauca
TCGTTAAACAAACATTGACAGACCCGTGATGGGACCGAACCACTCCTTCTTAGGGTTCGTTAAATATACTCTGAGGGACTCGTCCAAAGGATGAGCTTATATCAACAAGCATATGGTATCCTCCTCAAGCTTGCGTAAAAATAAAGAGGTACTTGCCAGAAATGGTGGGGGAAATTTGGGAAAGGGACATGTTTTCATTTTCATATTGATTGGCAGTAAGTGTCGCTCTGTAACATGACACCCCCTATTCATCATTTGACGTCGGTTTGGGAAATCCATTTGTCTCTCTTTCGATTGATTACAAGGTCATTCCATGTTTCGTCTTTGAGTTAATGCTGCAAAATCATTGGTCGTGTCGTTCATATGTTCAAGAGAGGTCCATTTGAAACCTATATTGAGTCGGCGATCTGCAGTTATCCATTCTCTCTGTGTCGACCTTCCCTGTGTCTAGTCCAAATTGCAATATGCTATGTTTCACCTTCAAACTCTGTAACTCATTTCGTGTCATTGATGGGGGATACATCAAGGCCCTCCTGTGACGAGTTTTGTTCCGTCAACTTCAGCTCATTATCCGAAATCAAGACATAGAAATTATTTGGTACCTTGGAGCCTGCATGCCTCAATGGCAGGTTTCCTCGCTTTCGACAGTGGGTTTACATCATTGACCTCTGATCGAAATATTCCATCGACTGTTCGACATCAACTCATTTATTCACACTCGATGGATTGTACTATGGTACCTTGGGATTCATTGACATCAATGGTGATTTCCCTCACACTTGTTAACGATTTCATCAATGACCGGTAATCAAGTGGTTCCTACCATGTTCGACTTCAACACATGTAATCACATGGCTAGGTTCGTACTTTGGGCGACGAGATTGAAGACCCTGAATATCATCTTTGTGATCCAGGTTGAGATGGAGTATGTATAATTTGGAACACATAGATCCACTGTGTATGTTTCGTGGCTATGTCGTCTTAATTTGAAATTTATCGCATATATCCACAGTGTATTCCAGTGGCTATGCTATTTTTTGACGGCATGGATCCACAGTGTATGATTGGTGGCCATGACTCATGTTTATAATGTCATCAGTCTATGATCTGAGTATGGGAATGCCTACCTCAGAATTGGTATATATGATATTCTGCAGATGCTTGGTTGTTCGCAAGTTTCCGATCAGATGTGCTCCTGGTTTTTTGACACACACATACAGCTTACAAAGTATATCGGTTGTCATTGGTTCCAACCTCATACTTTGGGGGGCATTTTGTTACCCATGATTTTGGTCATCATGATTATGTATTGATGATGGTGTATTCAGGCTCTTCAATTAGAACTTTTCCCTGAGAAAAATTACCTTCATCTCTTTCCAGAAATCACATTTTTGAGGATTGTTCGCAGGCTACTAGTATATTTGCCTGCGAGAATATATGATTCTCGCAGGCTGCCTTAAGCAAGGGTGTGAGAAGTTCGCATTGTGTTGAATTGATAGGGTGCGAACTCTTTATTAATCAAGGAAAAAGATGAATTCTTGAAGTTTCTAGAAGGGAATCTTCTAGAAGGATGAGATGGCATTCAAATGGTTATCCTAGTACTGGATTCCGTGATATTTTGGGATCATTCTTATCCAAGTAACTAATTCATTCTCTCCTATATATTGAGAGGATTCCCATGGAAAATCTTAGAAGCAAACAAGGTTAAGTGAGACATTGGAGAATTGGTGAAAGATTGTGTGAAGGACTAAAGCTACAACAACTAGGAAACTCTAGCAAGTTTATCAAAGGTGGTTGATCTTCTTCATGCAAGTGAGCAAGTGTGTGTGTCAGAGTCAGGGGCCATCGAAAGGAAGTTTGCAACATCAAGGCTCAGGTTGTAATCTTTACTTTCCATCAATATGATACAGTAATATGTCCCTTTCCCATAAAGTTAGTTTTACTTTATTGTATAACTCCTTGATCATATACATAGATTGATTGTTGAATAGATTGTTCTTTATTCACTTTGGTTGGTTTGTATTGTTTTGGTCTTGACTATACGAGAGCACTGAAGAAAAGCAGGAGCAACAAATACCAAGGGAAGCGATCATAAGGTATGTTCTTTATTCTTGCATCCTAGTATATTCAATAGTTAAAATCTAGGGAAAGAGTATTATTCTGTCTTGATTTGTTCTAGATCCAGCTGGATCTAGGGAGATCAGTTTGTGTCCGCACTTACAGATTTATCCAACAAAAAATTGTACTCGAACAGAACTACCATGAGAATGTAGTATCAAACTTATGACTTGTATAGAACACACTTGGGGTATGGGTGATTTGGGGTTGGCACCACTAGCTTCAGGGCAGTTTTCTTTGATCTGGAGGGTCTCATTTTCTTCCATTGGAACGATCTCTTTGGTCAGATTCTAGATATATCTTGTTATCGGGGTTGAATCTTCTCTTTCTTCTTCAAGATTCATGTTAGCTTCCTCCTCTCTTACGTTTACACCTTCTCCTTCTTGTCCAATCTCCTGGGGAATTCTTTCTCTCTGCACTTCTCTCTCACTCAATCTTTCATTGGTCATTCTTTCATGTCTTCTCATCTTCTGCAACTCTTCCATATGTATTTCCTCTACTTCTCATGATCTGACTTCTTTCCTCAACTTCTTGGACTGTCTTGCTAATTTCTTGATCTTGTCGCGCCACAACTTCTCAACTATGGCGGCTCTCTTCATGGATTTCTTGTATCTTGAGTCAATTTCTTGTTGTTTCGCCCCCATTTGTCAAAGAACCCTTCCCCTCTCTCAGGCCATGACTCTACCCCAGCCTCGCCCTACCCCAAGCGAGGGTGTTTACGCTGCCATCTTAGTCGGAGACATAGTCATCATCCACTCTTCCATCAAGAAAACTTTAATCCATAGGGGATCTCTCTCAATAGTCTTCCCCTTGCGCATTTCTTGAAAATCGCCTCTGCGCGCGAAAAATATTGGTGGTTCTCAGCTGCAAACATGATAATATATGATTCCAATGTGGTATTGACCCAGAAATCAATCACCCACATGTCTGGACAATCCATTCACTGACCTGTTGCAATATTTTATGTGTCCCAAGTACAGATCCTCTTGACTTGTTCTTGGAACTCTGGATCTTCTTGGAGTGTCTTTATCCAGTGGAAAATTTCTTCCGAAAAATTAACCCAAAAAATATCATACTGGTCACTCGATATTTATGAGTAGAAGACTTCTTCACAAGTATCTTCCACCAATTTTCCCCTTAGTTCTGCTTCTTTCCATATGAAGGCATCACATTTTCTTTCCCACCATTGGTCAATACTAGATCTATGAATCCATGGAAGCATCCTCCCTACAGGTTCCCTTTTAACGCAAGATCCAACAACGGAACTATTTTGTTGGTGCGAGTTTGATCAGACCAGGGTTCTTCTCAAGTTACCTACAAAAGGTACCGAGTAGTCTAGAGCGTTGGCATTTTCTTCTCCTCTGAAGAGAATAACTCTCACCCGAAGCGTTGCTGAGACAAATAGATAGGGAAGGGTAAGAAAAATGCTTAGGAGGATTCACAGAACCTTCAGGACTCATCCTAATCTTGTGCAAGACATCTACCTATCAAACAGATCTGAACTCATGTATGCAAGAGTTGAACCCACTTATGTTGCGAATAATTATTTAGACACAGAATCATCATGTGGAACTCATAAACCATAAATGTTTACTTTAATGCATAAGTAAAACAAAGGAAGACATAGCATATTTGAAAATTTAGATCCTTCTTCATATTATCTTCATAATCTTTCTTCATTTACAATCTCATAAATACATAGTAGTGTTTGTTACAGACTCCTAGCTCTGGACTCATATTGCAGAGCTCTGACTCTCAGAATGGCATGTTGATTAAATTATAGATTCATAACCTTACTTGAATCGACTAACAACAACATAACAGAGAGGGAAAGATCAGGTTGAACTTGATCACAATTCACCTGAACCCATATTTATCCAAACAACCAACCAAAAACCCAAACCTTTTACAATCATGTTCATCCCTATATATAAGTTAGGTTGCATCTTCTATCTTAGCTTGAATGCTTTCTTGTTCTGCTCTAACCTCTTTTTCTTAGCTGGCATTGTGTTGTCTTTCGCAACTGATTTATGTTGCTCTTTCTTTCTCTGTTGTCCAGCCTCTTCTAAAGCTTGTGCAACTCATACTCGGCCAAAACTTGCACAATTCCTTGTCCAAAAATGAAGGGCCCAACAACGATCACATATTCCACCTTGGATAGAGAGAGGAAGGATGAAGAGGAACTAGTCTCTCTGCTAAATGAGTTGGAACATCTGTTTCAATTGGTGAAATAATATCAGGACTCCACACAGGCCACGGTGTTTTTGAGAAGTGAGTTTGAAGATGCCTATATAAAATTCACAAGTGAATGACACCTTTTCACTGCAGGGATAGCTGACTTCCAAGAATACACCCTTATGGCGCTAGAAACTTGAAAAGATGTGGAAATATGGTAGCAGAAGGAACACCAAGAATTGGAAATAATTGACTACATCAGTGTGGTTCAAAAGGCCCAAGATTCCAAAGAGCATGACATTCGGGTGCTAAGGGATAGCAGCATAGATACGATAAGGAAAGTGGTTGAATACTGGGTGAAAATGGACCAAGAACCTCAGCGGGAGATTTAAGAGAAATGGGTCCATTACGAAAGAAGTTGGGTCAATATTAATCGGGAGATGAAAGACATCAGTCTCCTGGAATTCAGCTCACCCGAGAATTTTTTTGACTTGCATGACAGAGTTAAACAACATGCAGAACAAGACTCAGCATGGACTGCAGAGATAGCAAAGATGGCGAACATGGTGCCAGGACAAGTACATAAATTCATGGAGCACCCGATCAAGGCTCGAACAGTATTACAACAGTTAAGTGTTAAAATAGTCAACTATCGGGCAAGGGAAGTAGAAGTAAAGGAGATCCTTTCGGCCCCGATTAACCAACATAGATTCTTGTATTCCAACACATGCGAGGAACTCTTTGTCAAATGGTCAGAGTATGAGAAGATTCATCCACTTCAGTGAAACCATTCGATGACTCTTAGAATATAGAGAGATGAGAGTTCCATGTGGCGTTGTTTTGTTTTACTTAGCTTGCACTTTTGATACTTATTTTTAGTTAATGATGTGTTATAAATAAGAGGATCGACCTTTTAGAAAAGGTCGATGGTTTTCGCAATGACCCTCATTTTTGGAATTGTAAAGAACTATTTCAGAACTACCTTAATTGAGAAGTCCACTTTCAGACCAAAGACAAACTTTTGTTTTTCATCAAAGGCGTGTGTGGTTGGATTTGAAGAGGAATTACTTCCGCCTTTATTTCATGAATGGATGTTGTAATGAGTAAGAGCTTCTGAATCTATTGATAAGTTAGTTGATTCAATATTTTTTGTAATTCTTGTTCTTAATGATGGAAATAAAATCATTATGTTAGTATGTGATTAGTGATTAGAGCTAAGGAAACTATTTTTCTTGCCATCATTTTATTGCATGCATGTTTTCTTTAGATAATTGTATCTCAATCAATAATTGAAATACCATCAAGTTGGTGTATTAGTACTAGGCTTGTCATAGGTGTGAAAATCTTTGTTTGCATGCTTGTGCACAAGGGTTAGCCCAAGCTCAGCCTTCTTCAGTAGTTAATATTTCCCCTTTTACCCAACTGGTTTATACCAACACCCATCTTTTTATCAGACCCATCTAATAAGAGAAAATACAAAAAATAGAACGTTTAAATTGGAGGAACTTTCATAAGTGTTAGGACCCTATAATAGGGAAATCAGTACTCTAACTCATATTTATCTATTTCAGGCATAAAGTAGATTGCTCATAATGTTATTTCTCATGACGTAGAGTGAAGATGTAAAGGCGGCAGAAAGTGCGTGACACTGACCAAGCATAAGCCAAGTACCTTGCATGCGGACTTCAAAGCAAGTTAAAATTCCGGTGCATCTTAGGCAAGAAATTATGAATAGTTGGTTTGTATGGAAAAAAGTTGGTATATGGTAAAGTTTTTGGTTTTGTTTTTAACCCAAACTTTGGATTTATTAGTCTAATTTGGCCTTTTTAAGTCAAAATTGGTTCTCAGCCTTACCACAGTTTTTGGTTTGGTTTTATTAAAAAATTTATAAAAAGATATTGGCCCAAGGCCAAGCTCAACACCAAGAGCCATTCTTCATATATTAAGCCAAGCACCTTCATCAACAACAACATCAGCAGTTAGCAACACCTACCACAAGACAACAATACAAACAAGTCGAAGGAGGTGCCCAGAGAAAGAACGCCAAACACCAAGGCAGAGTCATAAGTGTTTCGAGCACATTGCTCACATAAATATTCATTATAAAAAACGATGTATATGAACTTGAACCATTGTAACCAAATCCCTGGTGAATGTGGGATGATGCTCACTACTTCAAAAATAAAAAGTCCCGCCAAACAAAACAAAGTCAAACCCTCACGCTGAGCAAACAAGTGTCGAATCCTCGATCTCAGGTGTCATGTGCAAAGTGCCAAGCCTGGAAAAGATTGCGCGGGTGATAACTAGATCAATCAGTTAATGGCGCCCACAACCTAGCATGTGAATGTCACAAGTGTCGAAGGTGTCCAACGGTTGAATTTAATGCCCATGCATTGAGAAGAGCCTGCAAGAAGACAGAGCACCCAACCAAGTGCCAGATCCAACTACCAAATAGCACTGGACTCCAAATTTCGAAACATAAGCTTAGGTGCTCATATACGGTGCCTCCAATTGTCAATACGGTACTCAGTTGAGTCAAAAATCCATGCAATCAACTCAAGAAACAATGTCTGGAGAAATTCAGGATGCCTTTATGAGCAACAATTATGTTTTGCTTGTCACAGAGCCACTAGAAGGCAACTTCTTTGCTGAATACATGGGCATCAATTTGATTTCTCGTTACAGGCTATGGTTTCGTCTTCTGCGTTTCTGGCTTAGAATTAATTGTGTACTCATGAGACAAGTGCCTGTAAATACGAAGTTTGCCCAAATTACCCATAGAGTCTGCTCAGAAAATTTCTTTCGGTATGTAACAGTTGCAAAGATGATTTTGGAGAATAATGGAGCGATGATATCAATCGACATGCCTCCAGGCCCATCAGAGGTTCTTGTAATTGTTGATAAGAATGTAAATCATGTTTACATAGAAACAAATTTTCCCTCCCAAGCCGAACATGGGCCTGATAGTCAGGTCGTTCTTGTGTTTGTGGGAGAGCGTGTGAATCTGGATGAAATTGAGATGAAACTGTAGAAAGAATGCAAAAGTTTTCCACATGGGCAGTTTGCTTCCTAGGCTCTGAATCATAGCTTTAATGTTCTTTACCTAAGCACTTAATCATACATGTTGAAAATGCAGATCAGTGGGTGGATTATTGAGAACGCAGGCTCTGTATTCTTAGGAAGGTGAGGTCCCGAGAGCATTGGGGAATATGCAAGTGGCACAAGTCATGCGCTTCCTACTTATGGATATGAAAGGATGTATGGGGTTGTGTCATTGGATTCCTTCATAAAATACATCATGGTGCAAACCTTGGTAGAGGAAGGCCTCAAATCTCTTGATCCACGTGTTGTTATAGAAAGGCCTCCTAAGTAAAACAGGGATGGAAAATCAATCTCAAGTTTTCAGGGCACGAAATCAACAAGTATATGTCATCTCCAAGTGGTAAGTCAACCTCAAATGAAAATTCTCAGCCAAATCAGTAGGGCAGTGAATCAACTTCTAGATTTCCAGGAGGACTCTCCAATAGATGGCAGACATTTCCATGTTGTTAGGAATTCAAACAGTCAGATTCATATTTCAAGGAGTAGATTGTGATCATGAAATCAAAAGAGCCAGAGATCCAATTTGTTGGTGAATTTCTTCTATATTAAGTGGTAGAATTTTCTTATTTTCCAAGCATCAGTTGAGTGTTTTCAGTAGTCAGGAAATTGGTTCCACAAAAGTAAGCAGTAGTTACACATTCGGAGCATTATTTCCAGAGTTCTAGTAGTTATTGTCAAACAGTTCCCTAGAAAGTAGGTTAGTGTTACAAGTGTAATTATTTGTAACTGATTTCTATTTGTAGAAAGCATATTCATGACTCAAGTTGAGGAGGGATAAAAGCAATTTTCATCTATATATGCACATGTAAAAGATGAAAAAAGGAGGTTCTACCTAGAGGGACCAGATGGGAAGATAATCTAGAAACATTACTTTCTATTTTGTCAAGATGATCAGCAGACTGAAGTGACTTTGAATGAATATTAAGACATTGGATTTCCAGATTCTTGTGTCATGATTCAGTGGTGAAGTTTCTCTGATGTAAACTGTCATTTTCTTGTTTTTATCATATTGTTTTCTTCCATCATTGTTTATAAGAAAATTATAATTAGGGTTTGTCTTGTACACCCTGATTTGGCTTAAAGCAATGTTTACGTTTTCTTCTGCAAATTGAATGTAGAATTCAGATGAACGCTTCTCTGCATTTGAGATGATTCTTAACCCATTCTTCTTTTCCATCCTACAAAATATTAAGATCCATTGTCATGGTTTCCTTGCCTGGTTACCAATGTTCTTAGTTATTCATTCATTCAATCAGTTTTAACCTGTTGACTCCATTCTGCCCAATGGCCTTTTCCTTTGTTGTCTTAACCAAAACTTAAAAAACCAAAAACCCCGATCCCTCATAACTAGCCTAATATCCTATTCCAAACCAAGCTAAATCATACAGAGAGAGCCCTCTCTGAGTCTTGGAGGGATAGATACAAGACTCCAAGAGGCTGAAATAGTTACCTCTATCAATTTCTCCCTCAGCCTGAGAAATTACAAAGTGATAACAATAAGAATATATCTTGTCAATCACTACGAAAATCCCATCGATTATTTGGCCGGATCGATAGATCTGGAGAACCATTCCACTATTAAACACTACAGATTCTAATTGAGCCTCGGTGGTGGGTTTGGTTCCTGTTGTTGAGTTAAATGGATTTAGGACCCCCCAATAGGGTGGCTGCAATACTCGGGTGTTTGTATCCTGACACTGAGCGAGATATACACCTTAACATTTATTCAGTTCATTTATCATCTAATATAACATTCATTCTATGCATGCATGTGGTACATCAGATTTAATTAGTCACTTCATTCAGTCAACATTCATCAACTAATCAGATGCAAAAACGCATTCACTCAGTCACATAACACATTCTTACTATGGTTCACCCCTCCTGGGCTATGTCCACAAAGATCTGGCTCTAAGGATTTTATTATAGTTGGAAATATCCATGTCACGCATGGTTACAATATTATTTCTTCTTCCTTCCCACAGGCTCCTCGATCCTTGTGAGGATAACTAGATCGCACTAGACTCCCCGGCCTGTGATCTAACCCTCATGATCGATTCCTCATGCCCTTTTTATCTCACCCGCTTAGTAACTCATACAACCCTTACAAATCTCTTACATTCTTTGTATATCTCACCTCTCCCTCTCTCTAGCTCTTCATCTCTATGCCTGTATCTGCTCTCTCCTCGACTCACCATCCATTACAATATATTACAAAAACCCTAAACGTAGCGTTGTTAGTTCTTCCATGCATGCATGCGTGCTTCTTTCATTCCAGTTGTCTCTTTCCTCTTGCATGCTTCTCTTCCAAAAATAGTCTTTATTTTTTATTCGGCCTACATCCAATAGGCCCCCAACACTGACATGTGGCTCGTCCCAAGCCACCTAAACCTGGTGCACTCCATCGGTCTCTCTTGCGATCGCCTGGAAATTCTCTGTGAGCTTCTTTGTTTGTGTTTGGGCATGCGCGGTCTTCTCCTTGAGTGCGTCCAATACCTGCACTACAATCTCGTCGTTGACCATACCTACACACTCTACCTAGGTTTGTGTCATGTTCATTTTTTCTTCTTCCTCATGTGCAATGACCTTTGTTGCCCGCTCTTGGAGTGGTTCCATTTGAGCTTGGCACTCCTTTTTTTTTGTTTGTGCAGCTATGAGTTCTACCTAGAGTTTCTTCATATCATGTGCTCCTTTGACATGCTCTGTGATCATAGTTGTCTTCTACCTCTTCTTGAGGTCCTGGATAGCTACGCTTATCCTTTCTTCTTCCTGGTCCCATGATTGGATGTGTTGATCCTCTTCCAGCTTCGTCCAGAGCTGTGTTTCTTTCTTGAATAAGTCGATCGCCGCATGGACTTGTCGCTCTATCTCCGTTATCTACATTGTTTCCTCCTACTTAATTTTCTCCTTCACATCTGGTGGAGTGGTAGGTATGAGTTTCTCCCGGACGTGCTCGATCTCCTATCTGTATTGATTGATTTTCTGCACAATCTGATCAATATTCTGTGTCACCGTGAGTTCAGTCATTTACGCACTCTTTGGGATTTTTTCATAGGCTAGAGCCAATTCTTGCTCCAACCTATCCGCATGGTCTTTTTCATCTTTGGTCTCAATCTTAACCTGCTCGAGTAAAAATTATAGCTTGTCCCGATTATCATTTTCCTGCTACAACTCTGTTGCGTCTGTGCGTACACGTGACTGTACCTCTTGTGTGATGTTGAATTGCAGTTTATACAAGGCCTTAGTAGGTATTTGTGTCAACAACAATTGTATTTGGGCCAATTCCTTTAGGGGTGTCTGCCCCAAAATTTCATCCATGCATAGCATGTTGGGTGTGACGTGAAATGTCGAGCTCGGTTGTGCTATCATTTGGATCATGTCCTGCTCGCTTGATCCATATTCGCCTCCTATATGTGATGTTGATGGCACTATTCCTATGTTGTCATCAGTCGCATGTATGTCAACTCTTCCTCAATCCTGTCCCTTTAGTGCTCAACATTGTCGAAATCCTCGATTGTGCGATCCTAGACCATTTGGGCCACCATGTCTGCATCGTCCTCGGTGATTATGTATTCTGGGGGCGTTCTATGTGCCTTCTCCTTCTTGCGCACACCCCCCTTCTGGATGACTTGCCTCTTGTTCTGGCCTTGCTCCTACTGAGTAACACTTGATGTGGTTCCATGTGTTGTCTCAGTCTGTTTCTCCTACACCTGTCGCGCATGTGTGTTGTTCTTATTCCCCGCCTAGGTGCCTTTCTTGGATGCCGGCCCTTTTTTCCGTTGCACCTTGTTCTGACTTGTCTTTGGTTTCTTGGGAACTATTATCTCTTCAGCAGGTGTTTGTTCCTATCTTACCTTATCCTCCTCCATTTATTTGGGTATTTCTTGATTGAGGACTAGAATCCTCCAGTTATCATCCCAATATTTGATGGCCATCTCTATGTCTGCCTCCTTGATGCAGTAGTGAAGTTGCAGCCATTGATTTTCGGGATATTTTTTTTCCTGGATCCACATTGCATGTCTAGTGGCTTTGAAGTTGGAAATTCCCTTATACTTTGCAACTACCTACAGTGTCACCCTCCAAGTGTTGGCTATGCTCTTTTGTAGGTTGTTGTGATATCCTTCAAATATGGTTGCATTCACCTTTATGTTCTGGGGGTACAAAGCGGCCCCCAATGATAAGTATCGTGCTCCGTGAAAAGGATTGGGTCTAGTGGAAAAGAATGAATACTTCGGCTCCTTCCATCTAATCAAGGCTATCAAGATGAGTAGCCATGAATAGTGAAATTATGTCCCCTGATCCTGTGTGTCCTTGTAGTCATCCAGGAACAAATTCAACAAATAAGGGGCCCAGTTGAGTGTGGTTCCCTCCGCACAATGTGTTGCAGGTGCAACAACCCTGGTCAGGACGTCCTCCTTACATCATTTCCTAAGTAATTTACATGCCATAATTTTTGTGTCCATTCTTTTCGCAGCATCACAAATTCTATTGATTATGATTCCATGTGACCCCCTTTCAGTACCATATTTCTTCTTCATTTCCTCAGCTAGTGCTTTCTCCTTCGTCTTGTCCTCAACGAACTATGTGGGATCCTCACCCCGTCATGGAAGCCCTGTGATGTATGCAATAATCTCTACATCTATTGAGATGAGTTGTTCCAGCCATAGGTATCCACCATGGGTGACTTCCATCAGCTACTTGACATAGTTGTTTTCATATTGGACCCTCCCAAAGTGTGGGATGTCCAACAGGCCTAGAATCCCATTTTTCACCGGTCTAGATTCTCCTAGTTTTTTTCTAATATCTATCATCTCGTTCATGTATTGGTCCTTTGAACTTGGCTTATGGAACTCATTTATCAGTAACTTCTTGATATCTCCAATCGTTCTGGTTGTCCCTGGAAGACTATTTGGGGATAAACTCATATACCAATCTAGTGCGCGATCTCTTAATTTAATAGCTAACTATTCAAGTTTAGTGTCCTTGTTTGTGATCTATTTTTCTTCCCAAATATTTTCACAGATAAACAGGTGCTTCTCTGGGTCCTCCGACACTTCTCCTTTAAATTATGGTAGCCTGATGGTTGGGTCATGTCCCTCCATCTTAAATTTTGAACTAGTACCTTCGCGTGGTGTAGGTATTTCACTACTGCTTCCTGAACTGGCTCCCCCAGTTGTTGTTCCTTGTGTAGACGTACTTCCTACTGTTTTCCTTCTCCCAAAATTTAGTTGTCTAAATGGTGGTTTTTTTCTTAGTGTATTAGTCGCACATGGGTTTATGGGTTCCACACTGACACCGATATGGATAGGAGTGATTCCTTATACTTCCTCTCTTGGACCTCTTGTCTTCCTCTCATATTTCATGTGCAAGATTTCCTAAATCTGCTCCACAGCCTGGAGATCCTCTACCTCCTCTTCATCACTTGCCAATCCTTCCCTCGCGACTACGACTCTCTTCTTGGTGTTCATCTTGTAGGGTACTTCACTGCATTTCCTTCCAGTTATCGCCATGATCTACTTGATCTGTTCCTCATCCATCATAATTGGGTCCAAGGCCTCCTCCTTCTTTCCTTTATCCCCTTCTCCTTCCATTTATCCTTTTCCTATTAGTGCTTCCCCCATTCCCCCATGCACACGGGGAAGTTTAGTTATTTGAATCCATTGTCATTACAACTTTGTTATATAGAAATATCTTAATTGAAGTATATAATGATCTGATATACCTACCTCAAGGTGCCTTCATGAATTCTTTTTCAACTACGTTGTACGACTTTGTTGTATCTACAACAAAATCTGTGATAAATCCGACAACAATGTAGTCTAACCAGAAATTGAATGAGCGTGTAAACTTATTATCAACACGTTGTAGTTTCATGTTCTCTTTGGGATTCCACTCTAGTTGTCTAATCTGATTCATCGGATGGTTGTCTTTCAATATTTTGATCCACTCCTACAATATGTGTGGAAAATCATAGAAAAATAATTCATTCAAGTTGATGAATACGTACTTGTCCAGATACTTGTGTGGTGTTAACTTTGGGTTTCTGTTATCTTTTTGCGCAAATTCTAGCTCCTTTGTCTTCATCCACCTTTCAATCTCTTCCTTTGTGGGATTCTACGGTCTCAACATCCCCTTTTAGCTTTGCATTATTTCACCTTATTGTCGTCTGAACCCGTATCCTTTTGACATGTCTTCCACAGATATCCTATGCTCAATCCCATTGCCTTCAAATCATCTGAAAACATAACCATTTGTTGGTTTTATTTACTTTCATATATTTACCCTTACTGGTGTTAAGGGATTTTGATTCTATTGACCATTACATATTGACCTCGATTCATAACCAAGAAGATTCCCAAAAAAATCCCTTAAAGACTATCGGCCCCATTGGTCACCCATAAGGAAACGCAGTACACTCTATGTATTGTGCAGTCTAACCCGAGAGAGATCTATGGGTGGCTGTAATACTCAGGAGTTTGCAACCTGAGACTGAGCAAGATCTACACCTTAACCTTTATTCAATTCATTTATCATCTAGTATAAAATTCATTCTATGCATGCATGTGGTACATC
>JZKD02S1601150.1:142747-160261 GCA_000966675.3 Picea glauca
TTAGCTAATCAGATCCACTTAAGTCAGTGATCTGCATGCTATATATGTAACCTCCATTTGTTTGTTAAGAAATGAAAAACGTTTTGTGTTGTGTGAATTAATTCTTCCAATTTTAATAATAGTCACAAATAAATAGATCAACTAAGCATTTATTTAAATTAGATTCCAGTAAGCATTTCAAAATTGGTTCAGAAAATGAAATCAATAAAGAGGACAATGGAAATATAACACAAAGTTGAGATAACAAAATTTGTATTGGGTGAAAATTGAAATCTTTAGAGAAGGTGTCAAAAGTTGGTAGGTTTACTATTTAAAGATGCAATTAGATGGTTCCAACTTCCAAGGTAGAAAGGATGCTTTCTTGGCATTTCATTTTTACTAGTGTACTACATCATCTGTCCTCACGTTGCTTTTGATCGATGGATGGATGCATGCCATGTCCCATGTCCAGTGCTAAATTCCATGACAGCTTCAAGAGCACGCTTGCCAGCGTTATACCCATAGATCACTGGCCTGCAATAAATAAAGGCGGATTGGTTGGACATACTGAACAAAGAGGAGTCCAATTCAGGGAAAGATTTTTTTAATGGCTCTAATGTCATTTAACTTGATTTCAAGTTACTCATATATAGACGCATTGCAGGTTATCTCATATATACCTGACTCTATATAGACGCATTGCAAGTTATCTCATATATGCATTACAGGTCTCCGGTGACAGTAAACAAATATACCCTATTCTGTTCTGTTTTTCAATTGTTAGAATGGTGAAGTTGAAATGTTTAGATTGCATGGTTTAGGCACTTGGATTTTTTCAGGCTTTTGAATCTATATGTGAATCCTATCCCTCTCTTATATAAACCTTTTGAATCTATCGGTTGGTTGCACCTGTTGCTCAATCCTCTGTCACTGGAACTGCTCAATCTCCTGGCCAGCCTGTTTTTCCATATCAAGCATCTGTTGCTTCAATAATTACTCCTTAACCAACATTCAAGTATCGGAATTTAAAACAAAGAAAAATTCCCCATGATATCGTAATTTAAAACAAAGATAAAGACGAGAAAGGAGTGTGAAGTAGCAAGGGAAAATCATAAAAAAATAAACCTTAATGGAGGAAAATCCTCAAAATAAACCAAAATGCATAAAAGTTGGCCAAAAATATATCAAAAGTCAGGTGTCAAAATTATAGAGAGAAACGGGTTACCATTGTGGAATAAACCCCGATCTTAACAATGAAACGGGCCATCTAAACGACTGAGGAAAATGGATTATTTGTTGGGTAGGCTTCAAATTTAGCCCAAAATATTTACTCGGCAATTAAAAAATCATCCCTCTTTCCTTCCTCTTCAAAATTGAAATGAAGAACTTGCCAGGTTCAAGTTATCTCCAAATTTTGATCATCTCCAGTGATATAAACGAAGAATGGTGTTGTGTGGAGAGAATGAAGTCAGGATGATCATATGATTCAAAATGGGAAGGAATGAAGTAAGTCAGTCTGTCATGCATTAAATAATATAGAAAAAATTATAAAAAATAAAATGTTGATGTTTAATTTGCTCAACAAACTATCAGTGGAATTGCAAGCCCAACATGTTTCAAAATCTGGATTGAGCAACTCTATCAGTGGAATTGCAAGCCCCACATGTTTCAAAATCTGGATTGAGCAACTCTACCATGATTACACGTTGTGTTGGTTATTCACACATTGCATCGATACCACTAGCTCGTTATGGAGAATTTGGTTAGGTGTTCCCTCTGTCGATATTGGGAAGAGGGTTTTCGATGACAAAATGAGAAACAAAGAACACAGAATTGGAAAACAAGAATAAGTAGAGCGCGTATAGCAGAGAGAGTCTATTCATTAAGGGAAAAAAGAGCTGAGCTAAAATAAGCTCCAACAAATCAAGGTGTGAACCTAAATATGGCCATCTTCTTAGCCCTATTCCTTACTACAGCTAAGATGTAAAAAGTGGAACTTAAAGCATAGATGAAAGTCAATAGATCCACCCACCTAATTCTAGTACCAAGAATTCCCCACTTTGCACAAACAAGGGTTATTAGGCAGTGAAATGAAAGTGTCTTAGGGAGAAGGTTCCTTCCTACTGAAACAAGAAGGTGTTACTCTGAGTAACATGCCAACTTCACTCAAATCCAGATATATGAGCACCTAACTGTATGCCGTAAACACTGGAATGGAGATTTTATTACCTATTCCCAGTTAAAGGCTGGGTTGTTTCATTCCCCCCAGAACAGGATATCAAGCGAATGAAGTGCCTTCTTTCTAGGAGAACCAACGAGAGGCGAATAAGACAAACTATCACTAGGCACTCGCTTTCACCACCGCTTTCACCCTGATGGGAACGAGAGGCCAGCCATTGATTGAAGGGCTGAGCCAAAGAGCCACACTGATGGGACTCGCTTATATTGAACCAACACCCGTAGATCCGTCAAGATCAATAAATGAAACAAAAGATCCTAACTAACTCGTACAACTGGCCAGGACAGCTGATAGTGTACAATCACATACTGTTGAGGTTACATATATAATTAACACTCCCTCTTAAAATCAATAGTTACAAACATCGGTACTGATAATGCCCAAGTGTTGTCTCTGAAAATAAAAAATGGATTCTCCTAGTGGCTTTGTAAAAATATCTGTGCCCTGATCTCGTGAGCCACAAAATTGAAGTACGATGTCACCATTATTGACTAGCTCGCATATGAAGTGAAAGCAAGTGTCAATATGCTTTCTTTTCTTGTGAAACACATGATTTTTGGATAAAGCATTTGTTGAGGTGTTGTCACAGAAGATAGGAGTTGGCTCATTTTTTGTATGTGACATATCATTTAATATTCTTCTCAGCCACATCGCTTGACAGGAAGCTAAGGTACCAACAACATACTCTGCCTCTGCAGAAGATATTGATACAATTGGTTGTTTCTTTGATGCCTAAGAAATAAGGTTTGTGTCCAGGTGAAAAGTATGTCCTGAGGTGCTTTTCCTATCATCTAGGCTGCCTACAAAATCACTGTCTGTGTAACCAGAGAGAATATTATCATCAGACTGAGTGTACCATAAGCCAAAATTGAGAGTGCCTGTAACATATCTCAGAATTTTTTTCTCCATCTTCCAGTGAGAATCTTTGGGGGATTCCATGAACTTGGAAACAAAGCTGGCTGCATACATAATATCAAGTCTAGTTGTTGTAAGATACAACAAACTGCCTACTAAAATATTTTACAGGGTAGAATACACTATAGGGCCTTCATCTTGCTTGCTCAATTTTGTGCCTAGGGGTATAGGCGTTTCTGTTGGATTGCAGTCTTCCATGCAAAATATTTTGATGATGTCTACTACATACTTTTGCTGACAAACAAAAATGCCTTTGGTTGATTGGTCAACCTCAATCCCCAAATTTTTTTTCATTATGCCAAGATCTGTCATCTCAAACTCAGATTGCATGGAATGTTTAAAACTGGTTAACTCAAGATTTCTAGTATATATCATGTCATCAACATATAAACATACAATCATAATTTTACCTTGCTGATCTATTTTGGTGTACAAAGTTGGCTCATTTTGGCTTCTGCTGAAACTACTTTTGATCAGGTAAGTGTCAGTTATGCTGTACCAAGCTCTTGGATCTTGCTTTAATCCATACATGTCTTTCTTCAACCGATACACTTTGGCTGGTTTCTCTTTGACTTCAAATCCAGGTGGTTGATCCACATAGATCACTTCTTCTAAGACACCATTCAGGGCAACTGACTTGACATCCATCTAGTATACTTTCCATTTGTGTTGAGATGTTATGGCTAAGAGAGTCCTTATAGTGTCTAACCTTGCTACTGGAGGAAAAGTTTCATCATAATTAATACCTGGTTATTGTGAGAATCCTTTGGAAACAAGTCTTGCCTTGTATTTTTCAATCTGCCCCTTTTCATTGAGTTTAGTTTTGTAAACCCACTTGACACCAATACTTTTCTTGTGTCTGGGAAGACCAACAAGATCCCATGTCTTTTTCTTCTGAATGGAGTCAATTTCTTGGTTCATGGCTTGAACCCAATGTGGCTCTTTAGTTTCCTCTTTAAAATATGTAGGTTGACATGACATTAATGCAAAAAGATTGTGTTGATCAATATCATCCAACTGCTGATGGATTTCTCTCAAACTTCGAGTTCTCTGATTATGAAGTTCAAAGGATGAATTTATGTTTGAAGTTGAGTTATCCTGAGAACTTTCACTCTGTCCTTGTACCTGTAGCCTTGGAAGGGCAGGTTGAGGTGTCTGCTGTCCTGAATTGCCTCTATTTTCAGGAAGTGGCAGCAATGGATTTTGATTATCCATAGGATGATTTTTCAGACTCGCTCCAGAACTGATTTTCAAGAAATTTTACATCTCTGCTGAGAATCAGTTCCTTTGAGATTGGATTGTAGAGTTTGTAAGATTTTGATGTTTCACTGTAGCCAATAAAGATGCATTTCTCACTTCTATCATCAATATTGTTCCTTAATTCAGAAGGTATGTGAGTGAATTCTATGCATCCAAATGTCCTGAGATGAACAACATTTAGCTTTGTCCTACTCCATGCTTCTTGAGGGACCTTCATCTTGAGACTGTTGGTTGGGGATCTGTTTAGGAGATAAACTGAGCATGCTACTGCTTCAACCCAAAATATATTTGACAAACATTTCTCTTTGAGAAGGCTTCTTGCCATGCTCATTATTGTTTGATTTTTCCTTTCAATCACTCCATTATGTTGTGGAGTATACCTGACTATAGTTTGCATGATGATGCCTTGAGATTTGTAGAAATTTGCAAATTCTTTGGAGCTGTATTCTCCTCCTCCATTTAACCTGAGAATTTTTACATATTTGCCACTCTATTTTTCAGCTTCAACTTTGAATTCTTTGAACTTTGAAAAAGTTTCAGACTTGTGTCTGAGAAAATAGATCCAAATTTTCCTGCTAAAGTCATCAATAAATGTTAGAAAATAAATGCTATGACCTATTGAATTTGTTTGCATTGGTCCACATAGGTCAGTGTGAACCAACTCTAAGTGTTGTTTAGCTTGAGTGGAGGACTATGGAAAACTAGTTCTCTTATGTTTTCCAAGAATGAAAGACTCACATGGGGGATTTTTCTCTTTGAGGATAGGTAGACCTTTGACCATGGAGTGCTTCTGTAGAAGAATTAGACTCTGAAAGGGAAGATTTCCAAATATCATATGCCAAACCATAGTTTCATTGGGGTTGGATGCACTTTTTCATATGATTGGATCAAATTTGCAGTTTTGAGGGTCAAGGGAAACATTCTGTTCCTAGTCATGTCGATTTCAGAAATCAATTTTCTGCTGGGGGTTTTATCATATATCCTACATGATGCTCCTTCAAAAAGTACCTTATAGCCATGTTCAATTATTTGTCCTACACTTAAGATATTATGTTTCAGATTTGGAACATGATAGACATTGTTTATGTCTTTCTTTACATTTTGTTTAGTAAGAATAGGTACAGTTCCTTTTCCTTGAACTTTGACTAATGAATCATTTCCAAGTGTAATATCAGATGAAATTGAAGAATCAATGCATGAGAGTAATTCTTTGTTACCTGTCATGTGATTATTGCAACCACTGTCCAACAACCAAAGATCTTTATGTTGTTCTTCAGTCTTGTGGCATGAGAGAAACAAACCATCTGAGGTTTCTCCTTCATGATTTGAGACATGTGCTCTTCCTGAGAGATGATATGCTTTCTTCTTCTGGCATTCAGATCCATAATGCCCATACTTTTTGCAGTAATAACATTCTATTCTTTATTTGTCATTTGATCTTCTCCCTCTGCCTCTTTGAGGATGGAAATTCTGATTCTGGTTCTATTGTATGTGACCTTGGAAATTCTGATTCTGGTTATGTTGTGTGTGACCTTCACTTGAGTGATTGTTACTTGGACTTCTCCCTCTTCCTTGGTGACCTATGCCTCTTCCTCTGCCTCTCGTTCTACTGAAGGAGAATTGAGTCTTGAAGGCATTGGCTATTGACTCATATTCTAGATGTAGTCTGGTCTCATGTGTCAATAAAGAGCCCATTAATTCATCGGTTGAAAATTTTGACAGATCCTTGGATTCGAGGATAGATGTAACAACCATTTCAAATTTCTTTGGTAGAATTCTAAGGAATTTCTCAACAATTCATTGATCAGGGATAGCTTCACCATTCAATCTGATCTGGTTTACAATTCCCATGACTCTGGTCATAAACTGATCAACGTTTCCAGACTCTATCATTTTTAAAGTCTCGAAATGCGTCCTCAAGGTCTGCAGTTTAACTGTTTTGACCCTGTCATTTCCTTAGTAAGCTGATTTAAGGATTTCCCAGTCCTGTTTTGAAGTAACAACGCCTGTGATTTATGAGAAAATCAAGTCATCCACCGAGTTTTGAATCCAGAATTTTGCCTTCTTCTCTCTGTTCTTTTGTGTTTCCTGACCAGTTCTCTGTTCATTGGTCATGGCAACAAGATCTACTAGATCTGGTTCCACGTAACCAAGATCCACTGGATCCCAACACTCTTATGCTTGCAAGAAGGATCTCATTCTAAGAGATGAAAATTCATAATTCTTTCAAAGAAGAATCGGTCCTTGTGTTGGTCCTAAGTTGCTAGAGGTGGCCATCTTTGAAAAAAAAAATTAACAGAAAAAAAATTGATAGAGATTTTTGGGCTTACTTGTTTCTTGTGCGTAAAACCAGGTCCTCGAAATCCTCTGTGTGACTTTAGGACGAAAAACACGAGGTGGATTCCTTCTTTAGCTTCGATCTGGCTGGATCTGACTACCCGAGCACACGATCTATGAAGTCAAATCTTTGAGATCCGTTCTTTAGCAACTGTAGCCCCTGTAATGGAGGAATCAGGCTATCTGAGTTTACTCAAGAGACACAAAAAATTTACAGTTCAACTTCTCATGTGATCGGGGGCTGAGAACTAGGTGCTTCAGGCTTTTGGGCTTCGGGCGTGAAAATGCATGAAGGTCTCAGTTCCTTCGAATAGTTGAATTTTTGAATAAAGGATGTGCTTCAAATATCAACGATCCTCGTTGAATTGAGATCAATGATGCTTAGTTATTTCAGGAATTCGTGCCTTCGGGCCTTCGGGGCTCCAGGAGATATTCCTTTCTTAACTTGCAATTTTCTGAGCTCGTGGACCTCCAAACAAGGGAATATATCGATGATCTCAATTACCCATCGCGATCTACGACTCAAAATTGTTTCGGGAGTTTGAACTTCAGATATCTTTCACTGCTCGCAATCACAATACTTGCTAAGTGTCGAGGCGACGAATTATCCATAGAGGTGTAAATACAATGATCCTTAGGCCTCTACAAACAAATGACCAAGATCTTCTTCGGAACTCCGACACTCGGGAGATTTCGACCACTAATACGCGTTGATATTCAAAGTGCGACTCTCTGAAGTGCTTCCTCCACGTGGCCTCTTGATTGGACGACTAAGATTAACTTTGGAATCCAGGGCTTCGTGAGTTCCTGATTTGCGTTTTCAAATCTCCTCCGAAATGCTATAGCTCTGAAGTGTGGGATCACGTGATGCATGTCCCTTCTGGTTTCAATGGTCCAGATATACTTAGCGCTTTTGTGCTTTCGTGACTTTGATTACCTTCTTTTGCTATTTCTACCAAACTACGAACCAACGAAGCACTGATCGTCTGAAACGTGTCCCCTGCTTGGATCGACGAACAAAATTTGTTTCAGACTTCATAACTTTGGAAGATTTTGACTCCTTTGCAACCTTTGCACGAAATCTCCGAATACGTGAAGCTCAACGGTTAAACGTTGTGCACCTTTTCTTGATCTGATGATTGTTCTTGCTCTCGCCTCGATCTAACGGTTGAAAAATGCTCGCCTCTTCTGCGTGCTCCTTGTCTTTTCTGATCTTGATTAATGGCTCATATATTCTCATAGGGTTGATCTTACGTCCGAAGTAGCTTCTCCTTTATTGCTTCTGCAAACTTTCTCCTTAAAAAGGAATTTTGCAAATTTTTCTCGAATTCTTTAAATGCAGAAGAATTTTACGAATTCTTTAAATGTTTCTCCTTTCTGCAATTCTGCTTCCTCATGCTTGCTATCTCCAACAATATTTTGAGCGTAATGTGGACTGCAAATTGTTCTCCAAGATCTATGAAAAATCTTGCGTCTCGTTCTCTTGTCAACGAGACAATATACGCTCTGTGCTCTTCTTCTCTCTTGCGGATTAAAAAAAACTCAATTGCACTCTTCTCCTTATGATCGGGATGCTCTCCAGACACTGTGAGGAGGCTTATGTCCTAGGCTTTGATACCATGAAAAAATGAGAAATAGAGAAGACATAATTGGAAAACAAGAATAAGCAGAGCGCATATAGCAAAGAGAGTCTATTCATTAAGGAAAAAAAGGGCTGAGCTAAAATAAGCTCCAGGAAATCAAGAAGATCAAGAAATGAAACAAAAGAGCTTAACTAACTCATACAACTGGCCAAGACATCTGGCAATGTACAATCACATACTGTTGAGGTTACATATATAATTAACATTCGATCCTATGCAATGAGAGGATGTGTATACAAAATGGACTCAACCTGTTATGTTCACTTGCATGCTATGTGTGGAGGGCACCCATTGACAGAAGAATCACAGTTAAGGTGGTGGCATACCCATACTTGGAAACAACCATGGAAGGACTAGATAGAGTTCAAAGCACCACGGAGAATCTGAAATACCACAAGACAAAAAGATTTGAAGCATTCAATTTTTGAAGTTTTGCTGAGATTTCATGGTGAGAATATATGTTTCTTTTGAAATTTGTCGAATTTAAATTAGAGGTCTTATGTTTTGGTAGTATTACTGTTTGTGTTTGTTGTCCAGTGAATAGTTTCATGGAGCTGGTGGGGTTGATGCTCTGATGGGTTCGCCATTTGTTATTAACCATTCTATTTTAATTTCAGTTTTGGGATGAAAAAACTATGAGGCCTCTCTTATTTGTCCATTGCTAATGGATTACTAATATTGGATATTTCCTGCATGTCCAATTTTGTGGCTAGATGAGGTATCGACCTGCACAATGTTTTGAACATTTATTTGGTGTTATTTCTTGGTATCTGGAATTGCATGCTTATCACCTAATAGTAAAACGATGTGATATTTGAATTCAATATATAATAGCTTTTTAACTGTGGAATCTGACTATTGCTTCTAAATGTGTATTCCATAGCTGGAAGATTGTCCTTCTTGGACTCTGCGAACACGACGTAGAGACAACGTTAACTCGAACTAGACCGAAGAATCTAATAATATACCTTCTCCTTTCTTTCATTTTTCACGGCTCAAGACGTAGGGATTCAGTTTTCCAGAGCTTATTATTCTATCAGGTATCTTCGCTTCTATTCAAAGTTCAACTATAAAAAATAATATACTTTCACCTGGTGTGGCTTATTAGATGCCACACCAAGATCGTGTATCATGTGCGAGGATGTGTAGATCTCCAGTTTCAAATGGAGGATCCTTGTCACAACATCGTGTGCATACAATCCATGTCCATGATCATGAGAGAATTAATGAAGCGATCATGAAAAATATATTGTAGTGTTATATTCGTAATTTGTAATTGACAGATGACTAAATAGATAGAGAGACTGAAAAAAAATCTTCCATCGAAACATTTAATTGCGCAATTTGCACTTTAGGAAGGTTCTTAAAGGGGAGGGTTCCTGGCTGTTGAACGATGATTTTTTAAGAAAAATCCATAACTCCCTTTTTCTCGGTGATCCCCCTTTAAATTTAATCTCTTAACTCTCTCTTCCTTATAAGTGGTTAAAAAGAAACGGTATCAAGGTCCTTGCTGATATCTTTTTATGGTATTTTGTCTTTTCCGCTTCTATGGGTGGGTTGTAAGTGTATCCCTTATCCTCCCTTAAGCCCTCTTTATGGGTTTTTGTCTTTTCCACTTCTATGGGTGGGTTGTAAGTGCAACCCTTATCCTCTCTTAGGCCATTTTCCTTTGAGGATCCACCTCACATCTCTACTCAATGGAAAGCCCCCCATTTCTCAAGGAGTTAGTGATGTTATTATTTCGGGCTCTCGCATGGGATATTACTCTATCAAGGATGGTTATCATTCTATGGTTGATGATACTTCTTTCTGTCTTTCCCTCAGATATACCATGGTTGAAAATATTGTTAGGTACCTTTATTCCAAAGAGTGTATGGACATTGATGCATGGAAAAACCTCTCCTCGAAAATTCTAACCAAGAGAGGAATATTTGGCTCTTCTAAATGTGCTATGTGTATTTCAAGTGAATAAACATTAGTGCATTTATTCTTAAATTAAAATCAATATTTATGGAAAAATTCAACAGATTTAGATCCAACAAAACACATTATATTCTTTGATGGTGCCTCCAAGGAAATTCATAAAACTCAAAGGGACAATTAATGATCCAGATTATTTTCGGCATGAAATGAGAGTGGATATATAACACAGAAATATACAAATATATTGCAAGAGAGCCAATAATATAATAGAAATATATTGGATATATAACAAGAGATACATATATACAATAACACATAGTTTATATTAATGAGCGAAATGTACAAAACTGTAGAAATACATAGTGAAAAACTCACCACAATGGTGGCAGCTTATCTGTGAGAGGAGATGTGACGGATAGTCACATTCACAAGAAGATGATTGTTAAAATAAGGCTCCAAAAGCCTTTTTAACATAAAAAAAAATCCAAAACCCTAACCCCAGAAGATGAAAAGCCAACAGTTTTGTGGACCTTGTTTTGGGTAGTTTGGTGTATCAACTTCTCGGGGGCGTAACTTTGGCATACGATCTCCATTTGGGATGCACGATAACTCGTTGGAAAGGTATCGACGAGGGGCTTCATTTTGGGGGCTCAAACGAAGCCTCCAACTATCATTGAGGTGTCTGATCATGAAAAAAAATCCTTTAGGCCCTCAAAATGGCTCTAGAAGTTTAGGAACCGAAAAACTGCTAAAAATAGTAAGTTTCCAACAAACTGTTTTGAGCCAGTTGGAATATGTGGTTTTCCACCGTTATCCACTTGGATCAATCCTCCCTGCTTATGAAGCAATGGTCTCCATTAAGTTGAGTTCTCGGGGGAGAGGGGAAAGCGCTTGGTGAATATGAACCTTGGTGAGCTACTTGCCTTGCTGGAGAAGTTGCGTCGTGGGAGGTTGTTGAGAACTTGATGAGATGGCTGTGCGCAATGAATCTTTTCTCTTTTCTTCAATCTTGTCGACCTGCTTCTACTGGATACAAAGTGCTTAGACTAACGTTGAAGTGGTTGCAATGTCCTTTTGTTCACCCTTTGAACAGATTGTGAAGAAGCTTAATTTTGTAGTATGAGATACTACCTTGCAACACTGTTTGGGTGGGACAGTAGTTGGAACTACCTCTGGTATCCTGTAGATATGACCCTCCAGAGTAACAATGACACTACAGAGTTGAGACTCATAAATAGAATGACACTTCCACATATATGGCTAGCCTAAAAGAACATTAGAGACATCCAGTGGGGCAACATCAAATAATATCTCATCCTTGAAGGGATGTCTGCTATATGAAAATCGACACGCTGGCTGACAGAGAGATCTCGTCCTCGGTGAAGCCCCCGGTGTTATATGGCATTAGGTGTGGTTTTTTTTACAATCCCAACTGTTCGACGACCTCTGTTGAGATGATGCTGTTCTTTCTTCCGCTATCAACAATGAAATGTGATGGGGTCCCCTTCACCCACATTTGTGAATGAAAGAGGCACTCCCCCTCTTCAGAATCTGCTAGTTCTTCTGGTTCAACTGTTCCGGTCGCGACATTAGCAGTGGGGTCTACATCAATGATATGCCTTATCCCATTATTTTTTGAATCAAATTCCGAATTGGGGTTCAACTCCTTTTCTTTGATCTCGACCACCAATTATTGTTTTGAGCAACATTCATCAGTGTTGTGCCAGGGGATTTTGTGGAAATCACACCACTTTCCAGTGTCATTCTTCATCTTCCTGTGACCCTTCTTTTCATGTGGCTTGGACAAGTTTTCGAGAGGATGTTTGTTAGGATTGTCTTTATCATACTTTGGTTGTTGTGGATTTGCAGAACCGAAATACCATTTGTTCTGGTGCCTAAATTTCTTCTTTATTTTAACAACATATCGATAGACATCTCTTGGTGATGAGATGTACAAGAAATCCATTTTGGTTTGGATGTACCTATGCAGAGCCCTACGGTATTTTAGAACCAGATGTCACTCGGAATATTTGATACCCATTTTGGTGCATAAGTTATGAAAATTATTTGTGAACATTGACACTATTTGGCCCCTCTCTTGTCACAATGTGGTCCATCTCATGTATTGGTTTTCATAGTTACCAACAAGGTAATATTGTTCCTTGACCGCATCCACAAAAAAATCTCAAGTGGGCTCGACCCCATATATTCCAGAATCCTTTGTCGAAATTTTCTCCCAATAAGTTTCCCACCAATGTTTGACATGGGGGAGAGCCTTAAGGAGTGTGAAGGTGATGTTTTCCATGTCAGAAAAATTGTGAATAGAGAAAAAACCTTCTAGCAGATTTAACCATTTTTCTAGGGCATCCGCATCTATCTGACCTTCAAATACAAGAATATAAAAATTGAATTGTACCTTGAAAGGAGAGGTTCTTAGATAGTGGCCTCTTGATAAATATGTGCTTGTTGTTATCCACAGGTGTTGAAGGATGTGGGAAAAATTCTCCATCATTTCGTCCCTCTGTCATGTGAGAGCTTGCTCAAGCAACATATTGATAGACTCTTTTGCTCCGTCATTTTTATTTTCTTTCACCATGGAGGGTTTCTTGGATGTGTGAGAGAGATTGTCCTCAAGAGATACAAGCTCGAGATACAACTTGGTATACTCGGACCTCGTTGGAGACATGTACTGAAAAAAGATCAAGAGAAACCTGCTCTGACACCACTGATCAAGATTATTTTTGGCACAAAATGAGAGTGGAGATATAACAAAGAAAAATACAGAGATATTGAAAGAGAGCCAATAATATAACATAGATATATCAGATATATAACAAGAGGCACATATATACAGTGATACACAATTTCTATTAATGAGTAAATTGTACAAAACTGTAGAAATACAAAGTGAAAGACTCACTAGAATGGTGGCAGCTTATCTCTGAGAAGAGATATGATGGCTACTCACATTCGCAAGAAGATGATTGTTACAATGAGGATTCAAAGGCCTTTTGAACATAAAGAAAATCCAAAACCCTAACCCCAAAAGATGAAAATCCAACAGTTTTGTGGACGTCGTTTTGGGTAGTTTGGTGTATCAACTTCTCGGGGGCGTATCTTTGGCATACAATCTCCGTTTGGGGCGCACAATATCTCGTTGGAAAGGTATCGATGATGATATTTATTTTCGAGGTTCAATTAGAGCCTTTGACTATCATTGAGGTCCCTGATCATGAAAAAACATCGTTTAGGCCCTCAAATTGGCCCCATAAGTTTATAAACCAAAAACCTGTTAAAAATAGTAAGTTTCCAACAAATTGTTTTGAGCCAGTTGGAATAGGTGGGTGGCCACCGATATCCATCTGGATCAACAAATTAGAAAATTCACCTAGAATATTAGAACTACAAGAAATAATCACGTTGAAGTACACTACCACAACATAGGGATGTGTATCGAAATTTGCATTACTTGCCAATGCATTTTTTGTTTTTTCTATTTTTCATGACACGACGTATGATGCTATTGGGGGCATCATGGTCAACATTGAGTTATCATCACCTGATTCTAGTATTTGTGTCTCTCATTTTGAAGAAGCAAAGGTGACACATTTACATTGAAGATTTCTATATAGAATCTCATTGATATCATACATATGCACACCACATCATTTTTGGTGCTACAAGATGGACACACAAAATCTTGTGTTTCATTGGTGTTACACAAAATCTTGTGATTCATTGGTGTTGCATATGTGTCATGGGTATGCTTATGGAATCAAATTTAAGTTGCATGTTGCAACTTATAAATGGTTAAAGTCCATCCAAAAGTGTTCTTAGAGTCTTATTTGCAACAGGGTATCCAATTACTAATTATTATTATTATTATTATTTTATTAATTATTAATTGATTAATTATAATTAAAAATTCAATAATATTGTTACTTATTAATTATGTTAATTAATCAATAATTAATGATAAAAATTTATGTTCTCAATTTTTATTTATTATTTATTTTTAATAAACTATTAACAAGATTAATAATAAATTAATATTATTTTATTATTAATGAAATTTATTATATTTAATTCTTTTTCATTTCCACATTTATTTTTTTATCATTTTGCACTAAATTTGTTAGGCACTAAATTTGTTTATCATTAAAATAAATTAATATATTTTTAATCAATGTGGGTCTAATCTATGCAACATTCAATCAATTTATTTTACAACATGATAAACAAAAATTTACCTATACATATATACATAGACACAATTATGAAATTTAAATTTCAAAATAGAAAATTAGCATGCATTTTTTTTCTATCTATAGAAAATGCTTTAATGATGGAATACTCCATAAAAAAATGACCATTTTCTGGAGGTTGTTCTTCTTCCTTCTCTTCTTCTTATGTTACTGTCTTTTCTCACCTGGCTTAGGTAGGCCTTTGAATGAAAACGCCCTACGTTCTCCTGGAATGAGACAGGACATCAATTACCAATAATTTGATTAGGTTGTTCTTCTTCCTTCTCTTCTGCTTGTGTTACTGTCTTTTCTCACCTGGCTTAGGTAGGCCTTTGAATGAAAACGCCCTACGTTTGGTTGGAATGAGACAAGACATCTATTACCAATAATTTGATTAATCCATGGTGTGACATGTTGGTTGCAAGATTTATTGTATTCGTGACATTACTAGCCATAGCCTGAAGAGATCACAGTAGGTAAGTAATAGGGCATATTTAATAGCCTTCAATGTCACAAATGTGTTTAAATATTGAAATGACAACTAAATAGAAAGTTGTGCCTTCCTTCACAAGTAAATTGTTTCTAAACAAAGTACGCCAGTTTTTGCCATGGATGAGGAAAATATACTCTTTGAACTCCTTTTCCTCCATCCCTCATAACTTTTTGTGGTAGTAGGAAATCAATTATTTCTTAAATGGAAGCAACATTTTCTGTGTGAACCATCTTTCACTAGTCCAAGGTAACCCTATAATTCGAGCCACAATTTCCTACGTTACCCTGATTCAAAGCCCCTACACCATGGATGTGAACAGTCAGAAAAGAAAACTCAAGGGAAACGATGCTATCAAAAATCTGCAATCATGCTATATATATATACGAGCCATCCTGTATTTTGGAAAATCTGATGCACCTCGGGATTACTTCAAAACTGTTCCAAAGTGACGAGATCGTAAAAAATAGTGGAGCCACCCATTGTAGATAAAGTTGGCAATGACTCATAGAAAAATGGAGTATTAGCAACAACACTGTAGGAGCAACAATGGAAATGAAACACCATTCAGTGAGGGCGATAACGGTCCGTAATGTTTGTCAAATATGGAAAGGATGCTGGAAAAACATGGCAATAGTACGGAAACCAGTGATATGATGGGAAATTATGATCGTCCAACAAAGGATGGATATAAAGAATCATTAATGCAATAAAGTAGCAACAATTGAAGCATGCCAATCCAAAAAAACATAAATAAAGGCATGGGACTTCTAGCAATCAGTTGCTAAGAGTGGTATGGAAGGATTTGAAGCAACATATGAGTTTAGGAGTGTGTAATATCCCCGATATAAATAGACTAGGGTATGGTGTTTGTTGTACAATGTGTGTATTTATTCTAGTAGTGTAATTTGGTCAAACAATTTGTATCAAATGCATTTTTAATGCCACAAATTGGTTTACAAATTTCACAAACAATTTGTATATAAAAATTTCGTCAAACTAATTGTATGCAGTAACTAATTGTATGCAGTATGCGTACACATAAAATTGAAGAAACAACATTGGCATTTTATTATTGATGGAATCTGGAACACAACAAAATAAATGTCTAGGGGATGCTACAACAACTGCAATATATCTAGTGGCTACTACAACAACTGCAATATATCTAGTGGCTACTACAACAACTGCAATTCAACAAAAAACACCACAAACTCATAAAAAACCCATAATAATGTTGTTGTCTCATCAAAGGCTGATGTTGAACTCATGCAAAGAATACCCAAGCCTCAAACCCCCATAAGTGCTGCCACCCAACACCACACTAACCCTCCAAAACAAAGAAGTGGCCATAAGGCCCTCCTCTCCTACCTCATGGTCTGCTGAAAACTCACAGTTCTCTCTCAAGATAGGCTCAACCCTCTTCACAATGCCCTTGCAACTTCCCTTGTCCACTCGACCTACCAAAGAATGAGAGGCAGATCCCTCGAATGAGCCTGCAACCTCTTCTAGCCTCCTGGATTGCTACAACAAACCCTCACAGATCCTCTTGGCACTGTGGTGAATGAAAGCTCACCCTCCAATATATCCCAGTGACCCCTCAAGGTGCCAATATCTTCCTCGGCTCCTCCAAACCTGCATATAAATGGATTAGCCTCCTTAATGAGACCCTACGGTCCTCCTGACAAGGTTGCTATGTCTCCACATTGAATATGGTCATAAATTGAAGTTCAAATGTAGATCCATATAATTCCTCCAAGTTGGAATAAAACAAGAAATGAAGCCCTGATGGAAATCCTAAATGGATTCCCCTCTTGCTTAGCTAGGGTGGATGTTGCACCACTGAAACCAAGCCAAAAATGGAAGGGTTTTTCCAAAACCCCAATGAAAAGCTTGACTCCAAGAGAACTCCAAATATGAAATCAAAATCATAATGAGGAAGGTGAAGTGATACCCTTCCTTTATACTTCTCTGAACCCCTTCCAGATCTTTCCTCTTTTGACCAAATCCACATAATCCATATTTTCCCTTTTTACTAACCCTTTTAATGCCATAAAGTGATTAATTAGATTTTAAGACCCTCTCCGATGTCTGAAGTGCCTTTCTCATCATCCCAACCTTTAGATATTTTTCTCCCGTTTCCAACGAGCTATTACACAAATATGTTCCGTCCAATAATATGACCCAAATACCACCTTTAGTGCATTTTATTAATTTATAATCAATAATACTCTTAATTTACGAGAATCGTTAGAATGCCACAAAACTAAGAACAAAATGTGTGGAAGTGATTGAGATGATGAAATAAGGTGAATGGACTAGTATGGGCCTCATATAACTCCTCCAATTCGCCCAAGCCCACGGTTAAACTCCATTTACCCCTTTTCCCAGGCTTGCATAAATCCATAAGGTCGCCTCCAACTGTAAAGCAGAGGAATAAAAAAATGAGGACATTATAGTCCTCCCTTCCCAAAGATTGCTTAT
>JZKD02S1601161.1:0-13586 GCA_000966675.3 Picea glauca
TCAAGCAGTGGAACAAAACCTAGAGGGCTTGACAGCAGATATTCCAGACATGCCTCTTGGAGAGGTTCCATGGCGTGATCAGTGTCATATAGTAGGAGTGTCAGAGTCCATGAGTCGATTGCTCTGTAGAGTTTCCCGGGCAGTCATGTGTTACCGTGAACGTCATCCATGATGTCACTTTGTAGAAGCTATGAGCTTCAAATTTTGAAATTTTGGTCTTCAGATAAAACTTTTTGTAAAAAACTATTTTGATCGTTATATATACAGACAACTTCTACCGGTTTACCTTATATTGTGTGAAAATTGATATGATTGATTCATAAATGATCCAAATGTCTGTCTAATGCATAGTTAGCCAATGCATCTGTTAATGTATTTAGACATCTAGGAATATGTTGATATTCAATATAATCAAAATAACGTTCCAAGAGGCGAATTCGCAAATACACCCATAACAAAGTAGGACTTCGAATAGTATAGACATTACTTAACTATAGTACTACAAGCTGCGAATCGAGTTGCACAACCAAATGACAGATTCTGAGCGAGATAGCATCGATAAATAATTCTATAACAACGCTATACTCTGTAATGTTGTTGATCACATGGCTGAGACACACACCTCGTAAGGAGACAACTTCATTTGTGGGGGCGTAAATTGTCCATGCAATGGAAGCAAGGTTCTGAGTACTACGGCTAGCACCATTAGCGAATCCAATATAGGGTAGCGAAGACTCCGACATCTGGAAATCAAACACAACGTCACATAAGGGCAGAGACCAGATAATGACAAAAGCAAGCTACATTAACACACAAGAAGTATGATACAATAAAAATACAAGTACTCATGCACAGATGATTTTATGCATAGTACTTCTTCAAGTACAACCCATTCCTGGGTTCACTCAAATGGATACCATCGTAATCTACTAACTCATAAGCTCCTTTTTCTAAAACTCATCAAATGATATAAGGACCTCGCCACATGGCTTCGAATTTTCCAACTCCTAGCATATCTCGATCTTGATCGTAAAGGAGAACGAGATCTCCTTCAGAGAAAACATGAGGCTTGACATTTTTATCGTATTGGGCCTTGACACGTTTTTCCTGGGCTTCGATGACTAGGGTAGCATCGCATCGATTTTCGTCTAATCGCATAAGATACAATAAACGTTCTTCCTTAGCAGAAGTGTTTGGTAGGAGTTCAACATCTAGTTTTGAAGAGGGTATCTTGCATTCAATCGGGAGAATGGATTCTAAACCATAGACTAACTGGAAAGGTGTAAACCTAGTAGCGGACTTGACGGATGTCTAGTAAGCCCACAATGCCGAAAACAACATTGTGTGCAAACTTTTTTTGTGAATCCCTATCTTTCATCGAAGCATAGTTATGAGAACTTTGTTAATTGCTTCGACTTGGTCATTGGCTTGTGGGTAATAGGGCGTTGAGTTATCATGGCAAAGACCCAACTTTTCAGTAAGTTCAGACATCATGAAGTTTCTGAAGTGGCTACTGTGATTAGTGATGATAGCTTGGGGGACACCAAAACAAGCTATGATATGATTAAAAATGAATAATACTATGGTATTTCCAGTGTTGTCAAATGTCAGCATCGCCTCAGCCCATTTTGTAAAGTAATCAACGGCTACAATGATGTAACCATGGCCCCCCTCCGAGTGAGGGTGACATGTCATGAAATCGATGCCTCATTTCATGAAGGGACCAATGGAGACCACAGGGTGCAGAGGAGCGGGATGTGACCGTATCTTCTAATTATAGGTCTGGCAAGCATGGAATTTTTGAACGGTGGTTATGCAGTCGTTAAATAAAGAAGGCCAAAAATACCCTTCTCTTAAGATCTTCTGGGTAGTAGCATACCTAGGCATATGACCACCACATGCTCCAGAATGGAAGTCATTCAAATCTTTCTCGGCTTCGTCGAACGTTAGGAAACGTCAAAAAATAGAATAAATCCCCCGACGATAAAGAGTATCCCCAAGGATAATGTATTGACGGGTTTGATAGCATATGCGACGTCGGTCAATACTAGACAAAGTTGGTTGGAAAGTCTAGGTTTGGAGATATATAATGATATCACCATACCAAATATCATCAGTGCTAATAAGGAAAAGAGATTCATCGGGTAATGAATCAGCTGCTACATTTTCCGTTGTAGAATAGGGAAAGTCGCATATCAACTCAGCAAACACTAAGGACTTCTTGGACTTGGCACATTCGAATTCCAGGTCAAACTCCTGGAGTATCACAATCCATTTGGAGTATTTTCCCCCTAGCAATTGATGTGTCAGAAGATGTTGCAAAGGGTTGCAGTGAGAAATCACTGTAGTCTTGCACGAGAGGATATAGTGTCGGAAGCGTTGGATGGCTTGAACGGGAGCCAAAGCCAGTTTTTCGACATGTAAATACTTGATTTCAGTAGGCGTTAGACTTCGACTCAAGTAGTAGATAACATGTTCATAGTTAGCATCATCCTCTTGGATGAGAACCATACCAATGGTGTAATCCGAGGTAGCAAGGTAGAGGAAATAATCGGAACTGTAATCGGGGGCAAAGAGAAGCGGAGCACATGTTAGGGACAATTTCAAAGATTCAAAAGCATTGTTGGCTATGGTATCCCTTATGAACTCAGATCCCTTTTTAAGTAAGCACGTAAATCCATGAGTTATCTCAACGTAATTTGGGATAAAACGACAAAGAAAGTTTGCTTTTCCTTGCAAACTTTGTAACTGGCGAAGTGTAGAAGGAGGAGGTAGATTAAGGATCGCCTCAACCTTTAAAGGATCCACCCGGATCCCTTGACGCGAAACGATAAAACCTAGAAGTCGGTCGGATTCCACGCAGAAAACACACTTATGAGGATTCAAACGTATATGGTAGAACCGACAGCGGACGAAAATGGCTCGAAGGTGAGTTGGGTGATCGACTCGGCGCATTGAGTGAGCGGGTAAATCATCCAGATAGGGTTGAACGATGTGCTTGATATCATGGAAATCATAAGACATAGCGTGTTGAAAAGTTGTGCCAGCGTTCTTGAGACTAAAAGGGAGTTTCCAATAGGCAAAAGTACCCCAAGGACAAATAAAAGTAGTCTTATGTTGATCCTCGGGAACAATGTTGATTTGATTATACCCGGAGAAACCATCCATGAGAGAGAAGATTTCACTTCCGACGCAATCATCGACAATCTGATCAACGAAGGGGGTAGGAAAGTTGTCTTTGGGACAAGATTTGTTGATATCCCTATAATTAATGCATACACGAATGGTGCCTTGTTTCTTATCGATCATGACAATATTGGAAACCCAGTCTGTGAGAGCCACTGGATAAATAAAGTCGTCTTTAAGAAGTTTCTCAACTTCAATCTTGATAGTAGCCGCTTTACGGGGGTGAATTGGACAAAGGCGTTGCCCGATGGGTTTAGCGTCGGGGTATGTCTTAATCTCATGTATCACAAAATCAGGGTCGATACCTAGCATTTCTTCATAGCTCCAGGAAAAGATGTCACGAAACTCTTTGAAAAGGGATGTGTGTGTGACGATTTCATCAGAAGAACACAAAGCTCCGATATAGACATTTTCGACAATCCCTGGTTTGACGGATATGTCAAGGGGAATAGTGGGCGAGATATTGCTGAAGTTACCTTTAGAAAACACATCATGTGCAGACTCGGGAATGGTTGAGATGACGACAATGGTCGACGGGGTCGAGATATGTTGATAGTTCTCAATAGTATGTTGCTCCAGAAAGAGAATGGAACGATGATTTCCATCGTCTCAAGGGGTGTCTTCCATAATATACATGATCATTTTGTCGGTGGGAAAAATGACACGAAAAGGATCTGGAGACAACTCACCAAGAGAGGGGGTAGAAGGCATCGTCGATTGAATGGCCTAATAGGCGGCTTCGGCCGGGCTTAACAGCATTACGTCACCGTAACAAAGATGATCTCCAGGATCAGGTACTATCCATGGGTCGTGAGATGTAGGAAGTTCATGAATCAAGGTGGAGATCATGTTGATGGAAGAAACAGACGAGCGTGGAACATCGGGCAGTGGAATGGGGAAAGTACCCATTAACAAAGAGTCTTTTAGAAGGCCAACACCGACGTTCTCACAACCCGGTGGGGTTTTAGCGATGAATGGTATGTTGCCAGTACGAGTATCAGAATTAAAGAAGGCTAGTTGGTCGACAGTGACAACCTTTCCTTGATGTGGGAAACGTACCACATGGAAAAGGGTCGACACAACTGCGCGCATGGAATCGATCCATCTGTGGCCAAGCAGAAGATTGTAATCAAGGGGAGCGTCAAAGACTTCCACTTCGACTTGGACCATTTTTCCTTCTAACATGATAGGAAACGAAGGAAGGACACTGTAGGGATTAAAATTGGAGTCATTGAAGGCTTTAAGAGTATTCTGGGATTCATTCAAAGAAGGAGAGCCAATGGCTTTCCAACAAGCAAGAGACATAAAACATGTCAAGGCACCCTCGTTGATAACGGTTCGGCAAATGTTTTTTTCAGAGACAACCACTTGGATACAGAATGCGAGTTGAGGGGGAAACCTTGGAATGTGATCTTCCAAGTCAAAGATTATCAAATTTGTATCCGTCGGGTTGATTCCACCGATAGCTTTCAACAGTGCCTTCCGTTGTGTAGGAAAACTTTGAAGGAATGCAAGGGCTGACATCGCAGAGGGTGCTTGGGCTAGATCTTCGACAATGTTGTAGTTCTGGGTAGCATGAGCATGAGGATTGAAAGCCAATTTCTGAACGACACCCTTTGGGGGGGGTCGAAGAACTGTTTCAAGGCTCGGTCGTTCGATATGAAGAGGACCATTGGTAGGTGGAGTCACGGGAGAGGGTTGTACCAAGGAAGGAGGTAGATCATCAACCTTCTCTTTAGAGAGACAATAATCTTTGGCTCGAGTAGTGAGTGCAACGTCACTCTGCTTGGAATCGCCAGTACACATCAAAACATAAGATGTAGTAGAAGATGAGGGTTGGTCATGAATGACCAACTGAGCCTGTTGTTGAGACGGGAAGGGTTGGGACAAAACGGCTGGAGCAGATGGTTTTGGAGCTCCTTGAAGGAACTTAGTGACTTCGGTGCGTCGTGGAAAATCCTTCATGTAGTGATAATCACCACAGATAAGACAAGGGTATCGAGGTTTGTGCTTATCCCGATCGTCAACAGGGGTAGTTTTGGTTTTCTCTGCTTGAGAAGTATTTTTTCCCTCCTGATTCTTACCCCTTCCCTTTTTAGATTTGTTTTTACCAGTTGGGGTAGATTGAACTACATTTACCTCATAAGTCTTTCCAGTGGGAGGGGTAGGAGACAGAGCATTTTGAACATTAGAATAAGCAGGTTTGGGGTTTTTGCTTGAGGTGGAATGTGGTTGGGCCTGGAAAGTGCCAATCACACCATCAGTTGCATGCAAGGCAGCTGGAGTAGTTGAAGTGGCGGAAGTGGAAGGACGAGGTAAGTCAGGTAGTAGGTCGTAAAGGGTACCCGTTTGTGAGAAAACGAGATCAAGATATTGAGCACAACTTATGGCCTGCTCTTCTATGACTACTCCACCCATGGCGATGCCATGACCGATGTCATTCACAAATGATTTTGTGATCCATTATGCCAGCAATTGATCGGGGAGTTTGAGTTTAATGAGACATTGTCTCCATCGCCACTCATGAATGTAATCGGATATATGAGTGGCCTTATTCTGTTTGAAAGAAGTTAAAATATCGATCCCCATGTCATAACGAATTGGTAACTAGTAGTGTGTGAGGAAAGCCATAGCTAGGGTGTTGAAGTTAGAGAAGAAACTTCGTGGCAATTCTATATACCACTTCGTAGTAGAACCTATGAGGGTTCATTGAAAAAGATGCAAATGAATAGAGTCATCCATCAACGAGTTGGCTGAACACCATAAGTGAAAAGTCATAACGTGATTGTTTGGGTCCTCTCCTTCTTTTCCATCGAATTTAGGAATGTCCAATGGTAGCTTGGTTGGGATAGCAAGCCATTGGGGAGAGTGACGAATTGGATCATTTAAAATCCTTGACAAGTCCGGAAGATCCAAAGTGGCTATGAAGGGTAACTATCGATTCACCTATGGGTACTGGTGACTTTGGGGAGGAAGCCCCGTCAAAAAATCAGTAGGACCATAAGCAGTCTGCATATAATGTGAAGACCCAGGCAGATTCGGTGGTGGTTGCAGAGGATAGTAGCTCATAGGATTGTACCCTAGAACAGGGACTTGAGTTTGGGCATTCACCCCCCAAATGGGATTGAATGTACCTGGATATGGTTGACCCATACTAGGGGGTATTACGGATACAGCTGGAAACTGTTTCCCCCCAGTCGATTGAGGAGGATGTTGTATCAACTGATTCCAATACTAGGCCAAGGACAAAGGTATGTTTTTCCCATAAGGTGGGGTTGGTCCGCCCATCGAAGGTGGTGTTCCAATTGGGGGAAGTGTTCCAATTGGGGGTTGTGTTCCAATTGGGATTTGCATTCCAATAAGAATTTGCCTGCTGAGAGGGGGTTGAGTCATGCCACCTTGGTGAAATTGTCCACCGACGGGAATCTGGAAAGTTGGAGTGAATGACGGAATAGTGCCACTAGGATTAAGACTGCCAATAGAAGACGAAGAAGGTCCTCCAAAAGGAAATTGAGGGAGTGTTGGAATAAAACCAGGAAGAGAGTGCCCAGAAGAAGAAGGACCACCAGGAGAGTCGGATGGGGTTTGCGTAGGAGTGGTAATGGAAGCATTCAACGCACAGTATCTGGGTGGTAGTTTCGGAAGGACGTTGGGCGTTCGCGGTGTTTTGATGGGAGTGAGAATAACCGCAGTAAACCTGGTTGGAACACTCGTAGTATCTATGAGATGGGTCATTTCAGTAGGAACAATAAAGTGATAGGCAGTAGTAAACGGTACTGTCTCTGGACTAGAGATTTCAAAATTACAGGTGGGTTGATTTCGGAAATCACAGGTGAGCCTGGACCAAAAAGGTCTCGTTGAAAAATGCCTATAGACCAAAAAATATCATGGCCTTCAATGCCTGGAAAGGGTCCAACTGGTGATCTAGAAGATGTAACAACTAAGTCTCTGGAAGAATTCAGTCGCATAAATGTTCGCTCAGAATCAGGGTGAAGTCGAAAGTCCTCTAGAGTATTTGTAATTCAAAAATGTTCTAGAGAGTCAGTTCGTTCCACTTGTGGCGTGGTGATGACTGTGACTTCACTTTGCTAAGGAGATCCCTCAGGTGTACTGGTAGGCAAGGGTTGAGAACCTTCCAGATGCTCTGGAGATAAACCCTACATTCTACATGAATGATGTGGAGGAGCTATTGTAAACAAGTGACAAACTTCATGAAGAAAATCGTATGGTCAACTTTGGTAAACAAACAACATGTGCTAGTAAACAAAATCTAGGAAGCAACACCAAGCAAACAAGACCTTCTAATTCTGAAGTCACTAGTTGGTGATGAAATCCAACGTCGCAACAATGCGATGAGAAGGGGTTGGGAAAGGGTGGAAAATTTACGCTGACGACCTACTTAACGGACTTACACCCTGGTGTAAGCTCCCACACATAATCGTGGGTATACCCTCCAAGGAGCCCAAGTGATTTTGGTCAACGTCAATTCTAGGTATCGTGAAGACTTTCCCCTTCACAGTCACCTTGTGTAAGACCCTAAAAATATAGGCCACTAAGGTTACCACCAACAACAATAAAGCCTGGGGGGACAGTCGACCGTCTGATCCACACGCAAAGGCAGGGTATCTAGCTCGAAATCAACTCAAAAGTCTTCCACTCATCATTGTGGGTATACCTCTGAGTAACCCCCATAATACCTGCAATCCCTACACTGATATCAACAAAGTAGGGTGAGTAACTCTGTCAATATCAATGCGACCTCGTGCTTGACCCTTGTGTGAGAAGGGCTTCCCAGGAYAAGATGTTGCAAATGGAATTTAACACTCCTTAACACAAGATGYTATTGTGTGTTTTGTGCTTTGGAGAGTGTATCTMTCTTCTTATTCCAAAGTGCTAGCCTAGMTAAATGTTGGTGTAAGAGAGCCCTAGAAAAGAGTTACTAGGTAAATTTTATAATTGCGCAGTGTTATTAAGAGTTGTTGTTATGCAAAGGAAATGGAGATGAAACTTATGTTGTATAAGACTCTGACCCAACGACGCATGGATGAGAATGAAATATATCAATTTTTGTTCAATGAATCCTATGTACGGGAGGGAAAGAGAAGTTTTCCGGATCAAACTTGAAGTACAAGACACAATTTCCTTTAAAATGCAAATGCAACAAATCACGCATCAATAACAATTCTCTATTGTTTCTTTTTCAATAACTTCAACTATTGATTTTCATTGTTTCTAAAACAAAAATGCTTTTGAAAGAAAAACGTTTGTTCACTTTTCAAAAAGGACCTATGGTGAGAGTTCAGAAAACCAAAAACTAATGAACAAGCAATGATAAAAACCCAAACCACTCTTTCAATGAAAACAAAAATAACAAGCAAACCAAACTAGTCTTGTCAATTGTGTAAGAAAAATGATCTTTCAAATAATGAGCAAATGATAAAGACAAATAAAATCAACTTTCAATTGATCGTCGGTCCTTAACCAAACAAGCACACTTAGATTCTGAAGTCAGAGAGTATAGCTTTGCAGAGAAAGTCAAGAAATGAAAGTCAAGGAAAAAGTGACAGGAAGAGCCTTTGAAATCCTAAGATTGTTCGTGCACCAAAACGAAGACAAGAAAAACATCAATCAATGGTCTAAGAAACTCTTGTGAGGCACCTAAACTGATCTAGGTAGTTAAATATGTAAAAACTCAAATCCAAAACTTTGAAAAACTGGGTTCATAGGCTGAAGGTATTACACAGTGCGAGAATAGGTGATTCTCGCAGGTGGCCTTTGAGAAGAGTGTGAGAACCTCACACTGAACCTAAAAGAAGACTACAAACTCAATAGATTCTCATAGGTGACTGTGGAGTGCAGTGTGAGAACCTCTGAAACTAGTCAAATTTTTGGAAAAAGACACAAAATTTGAAGAGGCCTCTGGACCCAGAGGGTCTATCAGGGTATCCTGAAGACTCAGATATTGATATGAAAGGAGAAAGGTAAGGAAAGAGAAAATGGCCAAGGAAAAATACCAAAAACCACAAAGCAAATGGGTTATCTACCCAGCGGAGTCACCAATTTTGTTATTGGACTAATCAGTAGGTGCGGACACTAACAGATCTCCCTAGATCCACCTCGATCTAGAACAAAACAAGACAGGACATGACTCTTTCCCTAAGTTTTGACCATTGAATTAACTAGTAGGAAGGAACAAGTAACATACCTTAGTATCGCTTCCTAGGGTCTCTGTTTCTCCCGCTTCACTCCGGTGCTCTCGTGAGGTCAAGACCAAGACAACACAAACCAACCAAAGTGAAGATAGAAAAATATATTCAACAATCAACTTATGTGTATGATCAAGGAATTACACAATAAATTGAGAATAGCTTTATGGGAAAGGGACATGCCACTGTATCATATTAATTGAAAGTAAAGATTACAACCTGATCGCCTTGATGTTGCAAGATTCCTTTCGATGTCTCTTGGCTCCAACACACACACTTTCTCAATCCTTACATGAAGAATATCAAAACCTCTTGATAGACTTGCTAGAGTCTCCAAGCTCCTATTCAAGCTAAGTCCTTCACACAATTCNTAAATGTTGGTGTAAGAGAGCCCTAGAAAAGAGTTACTAGGTAAATTTTATAATTGCGCAGTGTTATTAAGAGTTGTTGTTATGCAAAGGAAATGGAGATGAAACTTATGTTGTATAAGACTCTGACCCAACGACGCATGGATGAGAATGAAATATATCAATTTTTGTTCAATGAATCCTATGTACGGGAGGGAAAGAGAAGTTTTCCGGATCAAACTTGAAGTACAAGACACAATTTCCTTTAAAATGCAAATGCAACAAATCACGCATCAATAACAATTCTCTATTGTTTCTTTTTCAATAACTTCAACTATTGATTTTCATTGTTTCTAAAACAAAAATGCTTTTGAAAGAAAAACGTTTGTTCACTTTTCAAAAAGGACCTATGGTGAGAGTTCAGAAAACCAAAAACTAATGAACAAGCAATGATAAAAACCCAAACCACTCTTTCAATGAAAACAAAAATAACAAGCAAACCAAACTAGTCTTGTCAATTGTGTAAGAAAAATGATCTTTCAAATAATGAGCAAATGATAAAGACAAATAAAATCAACTTTCAATTGATCGTCGGTCCTTAACCAAACAAGCACACTTAGATTCTGAAGTCAGAGAGTATAGCTTTGCAGAGAAAGTCAAGAAATGAAAGTCAAGGAAAAAGTGACAGGAAGAGCCTTTGAAATCCTAAGATTGTTCGTGCACCAAAACGAAGACAAGAAAAACATCAATCAATGGTCTAAGAAACTCTTGTGAGGCACCTAAACTGATCTAGGTAGTTAAATATGTAAAAACTCAAATCCAAAACTTTGAAAAACTGGGTTCATAGGCTGAAGGTATTACACAGTGCGAGAATAGGTGATTCTCGCAGGTGGCCTTTGAGCAGAGTGTGAGAACCTCACACTGAACCTAAAAGTAGACTACAAACTCAATAGATTCTCATAGGTGACTGTGGAGTGCAGTGCGAGAACCTCTGAAACTAGTCAAATTTTTGGAAAAAGACACAAAATTTGAAGAGGCCTCTAGACCCAAAGGGTCTATCAGGGTATCCTGAAGACTCAGATATTGATATGAAAGGAGAAAGGTAAGGCAAGAGAAAATGGCCAAGGAAAAATACCAAAAACCACAAAGCAAACGAGTTATCTACCCAGCGGAGTCACCAATTTTGTTATTGGACTAATCGGTAGGTGCGGACACTAACAGATCTCCCTAGATCCACCTGGATCTAGAACAAAACAAGACAGGACATGACTCTTTCCCTAAGTTTTGACCATTGAATTAACTAGTAGGAAGGAACAAGTAACATACCTTAGTATCGCTTCCTAGGGTCTCTGTTTATCCCGCTTCGCTCCGGTGCTCTCGTGAGGTCAATACCAAGACAACACAAACCAACCAAAGTGAAGATAGAAAAATATATTCAACAATCAACTTATGTGTATGATCAAGGAATTACACAATAAATTGAGAATAGCTTTATGGGAAAGGGANCTCCAATGAATCTTGCTTAACCTTTTCCATGAGAATTCCATCAATATATAGGAGAGAATGAGATGGTTACTTAGATAAGAATGATCCCACAATATCATGGAATTCAGTACAAGGATAACCATTCGAATGCCAACCCATTCTTCTAGAAGATTCCCTTCTAGAACCATCGAGAATTCATCTTTTTCCAAGCCTTAGAACGAGTTCCCACCCTAGCTATTTAACACAGTGTGAGAATTTTGCACCTTAACTTAAGGCAGCCTACGAGAATGGGTCATTCTCGCACCCTGGGATACTAGAAACCTATGAACTCTCTTCAAAAGTGAGTTTTCGGGGAAGAGATGAATATCATTTTTCTCAGGAGAAAGTTCTTATGAGAATCCTGAGTACACCAATATCAATACATCATCATGATGACCAAAATCATGGGTAACAATGCCTGTAGAGGCTAATAAGTTTCTTATGGAGAGGCAAGACTCTTCTCACTGCAAATTCTTGTGCTAACAGAGGTCACCAAGGAGATCTGAGGAAAATTTTAGAGGGCTACACCAATAGGCAATGGAGTCACAAACATTCTACTCATCGAAGGCAAAAAATATGCTCAACAGAAAACCAGATTATATGTTGATATGTGGAAGAATGAAGAAGGAAAACATAAGATAGAATGTTCACTAAACATATATCCTCTCAATTTAATGAATCAACAAATACTTGAATATAAACAATGACTGATGGGAAAAATACATCAAATACTCTGCTTCTTAGGGATCCATAAATCATTGACAAGCTTTGATCCTCAAATCTACAATATATTCAAATAGAAGATATATAAACAAAAAAATTACAATCTGAAATCATAGCTCTCATGAGTCTCCAATAGCAGTAATTCTTACAATCAAAAAATGCCCATAGGCTTACAAATGAACACACACAGGAAAATTGCCTGCTCCTACTCTCTCTAGCCTCTCTTGGTTCATGAAATCCCCCTTCTCCAAGAGATATCTCCTTCATTAAATAGAAAATATCATCCAAATAACCTTAGGAGTTAGAATCTCATCTCCTCCATTGGATTCTAAGCCTTGGAGATAGGTGGCAACAATCAAAGAGACAAAAATCCAACAAACTGCTAGTTTTTCAGGAATTTGTTGGAAGTCATTAATAAATTGTTTCCACCTCATTGCATGAGGCCTTTGATGGAGATAAAACTTAGGTGCATCTATCCCTTGACATCTAAATTATCCTTTATAATCCATTTGAATCCTCCTTGACAGGTGGCAACCTCCCAACAAGGCAAATATCAAAACCGTGACCGCTACAGGAAATTCAGTAGCGTTGTTGTAAAACAGTTGTGCAAATTTGATAGTGCCATTTGTATGTCTAATATCTCTCAAAACAAAACAAATTTTGAAAAACGGAGAGATTTTTTTTATTTGGTATGTTATGAACAAAAACCACCTCCAATTTTCAAAAATACCTTCTCATTTGTTCATAATCCAAGTTTTAAGTTAGTCTCTCAAAACTGGCAGAAGCATCCTTGCAAAATAACTCAATCTCTACCAAAATTTCGGTAGCGCCCACCTGTGTGTCTACGTGAAATTTGGTAGTGCCATCATAATTCACACCTACATCACTTCAACATTGACAGATTTGGTAGCATCCGACATGAAAATGGATTTGGTAACAACTTATGGAATTCATAGCACCATCATTACATTGCTTAACAGATTTGGTAGCATTTTAGGTAGTAAAATGGTAGACCATGCTATATAGAAAATTCCTCAGCACCATGGCACTATGTAATGTCTTTTCTCTTATGTATTATGAGACTAATCAAGAACTTTGAGTTGATAGGTTAGAAGCCTGTATATGCCTATAGAGGTTATTTAGTTGCTTATGGAGAGGCAAGCCTCTTATGGCTACAAAATCTTGTGCTAACAACCTCATATAAAAATCACTTGAGTTAATATAACAAATGAAATCATTGGTTCCTTACTTATACTAGATATGGCACCCTTGTTTTAGGGCCGACTTGACCTAAATAAAATTCAATTTACCAACAACATCCTTAATATTTATTTCAATGGGGCCGACTTGTAACTTATTGTTTGCAACAAATTTTCTTCTTTTAATTAATTTGGGGCTGACTTGTCACTTGTTACAATTGTTTAAGGATTATTAACCATACTTCAGGGCTTCCATATTCAAGAGGGAATATATCTGCAATCGTGACGAACCACGTGACGTACCACCTACCATTGGAAATCGTATGATGAATATTATCCATCTATGAGTGTGTTGTTGTTGGATTACTGAGAGGGGGGTGAATCAGTAATAACGTAATTAT
>JZKD02S1601161.1:45972-62145 GCA_000966675.3 Picea glauca
AACTTATGATCTTGGAGGAAACTTGCAGTCAGCCAAAGGAGAGCAATCATTGAAGCTGCTGTCATCCAGGTTGTGGATCGTTTAGGCAAGGGTTAGACGAAGAGGACTTGACGAATCTGTCACATTCGCATCTACGATTGTAAGTACTGTTGTCGTTATTCTCATTAATATGACACACTTGGCCTGTTTCTTTCTAGTTTGTGTCTGATGTTACATGAACTTATCATTTAGTGATAGATCTGTTTTCAAGCTAATGTCAATAGAGTAGAAAGTGGTCGTATCTTGTTTTGTCCACAGACCTCAATGAGGAGAAAAATATTGGAGCGCAACTCGGAGCGTGCAGGGACAAACGTCGGTTGAGAGGTACTTATGTTACTCTCCCTTCTCATGCATTAGTCTTAGATAGATTCGAAAGAAATTCAGTGTCCATGATAAGCACTTTTCTCTCTAGGGTTAAGGTCAAGCCTTAGAGGTCGATCTACTTGTCCGCAGGCAGATTTTCCTACAACACCCATACTTTCTCTTGGAACTTTTCATCTGCTCCTTTTCCTTGTTGCTTCTTTTGTTTTTGTTGCTCAGCTTCTTCCTCTGTCAGAGTGACTTCTGTCATATCCTCTTGTGTTGGTTCAACTCCAACTTCTTCCAACTCCTCCCTAGGATGGTATGCTCTTCTACCTGTCTCCAATTTGATATGTTGGATGTGCAGGATTTTCACTATCACCCTCCTCTCTAGGGCTTCCAAATCCTCATGCAGCTCAGCAAAATCTTTGTTATTTTTTTCCTCTTCTGTTGTAGGCTCCAGTGTTGCAGTCATCTCCTGTTCATCTTCCTTGCTAAAAAAATTGATAAATTCTGTTGAATTCTCTTCTCCTTCTGCTGGGGAAAACATCAGTGTCTTCTCTATCTCTCCCTCTATGACAGTCACTGCTAGTTGTCCTTCTTCTGTTGTTTCATCTACATCACAAACACAATTATATTTAAAATCAATTGGCTCCATGGCTTCCTACTCGGATTCTTGTTGCACTACCTCCTCATGTCCAACTCTTGTATTAGTCTCTGTTGGACTATTTGGTAGGAATATTTGAATTCCCCCAATGATCAGGGAACTCCTATGATCCTCTTCTGTTAGCACTCCTTGTTGATTTGAACTATCATTTGAGATCATGAGACTCTCACATAGCCCCATCTCTTCTCCCTTTTCCACCTGTCAATATGGGATGTCTCCTCTTCCCACCTGGTAGCTCATGAAATCAATTGATCTCATCTCATTGCCCACTTGGAAACCTGAACTTTCATTACTTCCCACCTGGTAGTATATGATATCTTCAACTGATTCATCTCCATTTTCCACCTGGAAACTTGAAAGTTCCCTTCTGCCCTCCTAGAAGTTTATTAGATCCCTAATTGATCTCTTCTCCTCATCATCACTGAGTTTCATCCCAATCTCTAGTTCACAGATGTGAATCACTTTCACCTCTGTGTCACTGAGGTCTTCAGAATGCCTCAGCCACCTTCTGAACAATTTTCATTGTCCTCTGGAAAACAATTTCTGGGAAGGCCACTTCACTTTCCTCTTAAAAGGCCATTCATACGTCTAGTTTACCTTGGACTCTTGTTGCATCCCCAATGCTAGTTGTTCCATTCTCGCTCTTATCTCAGTGATTTCCTCATCAATTTATGTTTTACTTTTCTTCTGGCGGTCTCCTCTTTGACCATGCTCATGGCATTCAGTAGCCATATTTTTTGTCCCCAGCCCTCCTGGCTATCAACCATTTGTTGCTCACCTTGCAACAACCTTCACAGAGCATCAGTACCCTGTCATCCTTCACCTGTTTTCCACATGTGAACTTCAGTTTCTGAGACATTTGATATCATCATATCGCCTTTGCCTACAATATGTAGACACAATTAATCTCTTGATACTACTTGATGTATTCAGCATGTCTCCTCCATCTCCTTCACCTGAAATATACATAAGAAATTAACTATGATACCTTCTGATGGTATGAGACTATCTCCTTCGCCTAAAATCTACAGACGAAAATCAGCTATGATACCACTTGATGGTGTGTATCAGAGTATATATTTTCTCTTCCTCCCTCTGCCTACAGTTTACAGACAGAAAGTGGCTCTGATACCACTTCATGGTATTAGACTATATCCTTTCACTGTCCTTCTTTTGTCTATGGTTTGAAAACAAAAACTAAGCTCTAATGCCACTTGATCCAGACCCCCCTTCTCCCCTAAGGGATGCGCGACCTCCTAGTCTAGGATTGATCAAGAAATCAAGTCTGATTGACTCTTGGAGCCTCTACTAGACCCAAATCTCACTTACACAAGTCCTTTCTCTAAAGAAGGAGGTCGTATGAGACCATGGAACCCCTCCTGAGTGTTGTTTAAATTTCAATACCAAACGGGCACTAGTTCTTCTCTACTAAGCCCTGAATCCCTTGTGACCACTGGCAGTGACCATGTTCCTAAATGAAAGGCACATCGTGATTTCATGTCTCATGACTCTTGGAATACTGCTACCTCTATTTCCCTGATAGCTGAAACCACGATGGCCTGAGATCTACGGCCTAGATCTTCCCTTGATCAACAACGGCGATCAAGTAGGCATTTCACATTCGTGACTTCAGAGTTCTCTTGCCTCTGTTATCTTGATACCCAAAATTTTGATGATGTTGGATCGATGGTCCATATCCCTCTTTGATCGATGGTTGTGATCAAATCATGGTTTTGGGTTTCGCAAGTTCCCAAAACTCTTACCCTTCGATTCCCGATACCTGAAATTACGATAGAACCAGATCTACAGTCCATGTTCCTCCTTCGATCAATGGCTATGATCAAATCATTATTTTACATTTCACGAGTTCTTGTAACTCAGTCTTTGAATTCTTTGAGTCACTAGTCAATGAAATGTTGATATTTTACCACGCTTCCTCCTTGACGATGGACGGTCTCGATGGTTTCCAAACAACCAACGGTTGTGATCTTTTCACGAGTTCTCCATTCATGAATCCTCTCGACTCTACTCTTTGACCTTTCCACCCTATGACTCGGTGAAATGTTGAGCTCTCGCCATGTGTCCTCCTTGATGGATGACCATGATCAAATCGTGATTTCTCACATTGCAAGTTCAAACAATTATGTTCTTTGACCCTCTTTCTCTACGAGTCAGTGAAAGGCCAAGCTCTCGCCACGTGTTCTCCTTGATGGACGGCTAGGATTTATGTGGCTCCCAGCTCCTCGGGTCTTTGACTCTTGTCTTCAGAAGGTTAAGGTGTGCACACCTTACCTTTAGATCAATGGTTGTTGATCCACATGCTCAGATATGATAGATGAGATCTTTTCCTTTGTGCTAAGATCGGATGGCTGTGATATTTTCCCTTGTGCTTAGATCAAATGACTATGATCTTTTCTTCTCTGCTCTTTTTTCTTGTTGTCTGGACACTGATCAAGGGGTCCAGATCTCTCCTCTATAGCTGATCTAATGATAGTTTTTGCTCCTCCTCCTAAGCTTGGAATTTCTCCCATCTTGGAATAATTCTCTAAGCGTCGAAGGCTTCAACCCTTGATCCTTCTGTGGGCTTGATGACTCTGAGTCTTGCCTATTTTTTTTGAAACGCTACCTCTCCTTTGAGATTTGAAATATCTTCAAACTTAGAATATTTTTGGAAGATTCAAAGGTTCTAACCTTTGTCCTTCCTGTGAGTCCGGTTCTTAGATCTCGTCCACACTTTCTTGGAAAGTGTTGTCTCTCCTTAGCTTAATCTTTCTTCCGACTTAGAAGGATTTTGAAAGATTCAAAGGCCTCAAAATTTGTTCTCCCTGTGAATCTATTTCTTGGATCTCATCCACACTTTCTTGAAAAGTGATACCCCTCTTGAGCTTGATATCCTTAAATATTTCGATTCCCCAAGCACTTCTCACTCTTATGGGAAATTCATCAATCTCATATTAAAGAGTTCTTATAAATAATCCTTTATGCCTTCTTGGCCCTCCTCATTTCTCATCGTTCGAATTTCTACGAAGTCACTTCGACTCTAAGTCAAATTCTAGAATCGTGCACTCCTTGCAAGCGATTCTTGCACAAGATCTTGAATTCTTGCAGACAACTATGCACACCTTGTAGCAGTCGCTTTGCACTCTTTGAAATGAAAATATTACGATGATCCTCCTAAGATTTATGAGTCGAAATAGACCATGTCGACGCAATCCTTGTAGACAGTGTGCACACCTTGCACTAGCTCACGGAGAAAAGCGATCTTGAGTTATGCAATCATTTTTTAGTTACATACACTCACAGTAAGATTCAGTCATTCTTTGAAAAGAAAGAACAACAATAAAAGAGAAATGCAAGGAACGGTAGTCTCACACATTTGGATCAAATTTCCTCAATTATCCTCATTCCAAATGAAAAGATGATTACAACGAAAAACAAAGACAACTACTATCCAGAAACTCTACTTGCAACTCTACTTTCACCCCTCTACTTGCAACTCTCGCTATTCTTTGCAACTTTTACAATGTTGTGCAATTTTATGAAACTCTTTTCTTAAAGAGTGCAAAACCTCTCTTTATATCAGAGGGTCCTTCAAAAGAAAAAATAGCTTCTATCTAACTAAGGTTACATTGAGACTAGGGTTAACTTCCCAGTCACGCGTGCTCAAATTGTTTAAGCGTGTGATCTTTCCTCCTTTGTTTCTATCAGCTTCAAAAATTGCAGTACTGGCCAGCGTTCAAGATTTTGAATTGGTCCTCAGGCATTGATTTTTCTTGCCATGTTTTCTTGCTGACGATGCTCCTGCATCATAAATTCACACAAAGCTTGCAAAATAAACACACACACACATAGAAGAGAATAAGAGAAAGAATAATGAATTGTATTAAACAAATAGTAGAATGAATAATACACATGATATACTCTACATGTCTAAATTAGTTCACTGCAGTAGTGATATAGAGAGATCTAGACACTCACTGATAGAAACCAGAGTGATCTACCTACTAGTCCTAGTTAATTGTTCCATTAAATCATAAATTAACTGAGTCATACGTGTGGAGGTGAGAGAAATACATGAAATCACATGATATGTGTCATCCTGACCACATGCATATGATATGTTCCCTCCTTTTGAGAATACTGAGGTGAATATGTAATTCCTAGTGATAAAACCAAGGTTTCCATACATGAGTTTACTCCAATAATCTAACTGAAGTGTAACTGATTCAAAATTGAAGAGGGGTGGGTCCCTATTTTAGTGGAGGTGCCTTATTTTGGTGGTAATATTCTTAGGAGAGAATATTATCATCTATGGATAGCACCCTCAACATTAGACTAGAAAACTTAGGAAAAAGAATTACTAGGTTTGTGTGTAACGTCTCCAACGATAGACATGCTCAAGAGTGATGAAAGTATGGTTTCCAAATAAAGTATATTGCAGATCCATGAAATATATATATGTAGTGATCATGGCCATGAATAATGAATACATAATGGATCCATGTCAAAATAGATTATAGCCACAAATAGATACACAATGGATCTGTGTCTCAGAATCAGAGGAGGATAATTGTAATCAATGAGATGAAAAAATTGATCTTCCACAAGTACTAATGTCATGAAATGGAATCGTATTGCCTAATGAAAATTGAGAAACACCATAAAAAAATGTGATGTTGCTACAGACCCAAGGTATTAAAAACAAATTGTTGATGGTACGAGGCTACACCATGTGAATAAATGAATTGAAGTTGAAAATGGTAAGACACCATTTGATTACCATTCATTGATGTATATCGATAACAAATGTGAAAAAAATGAATGATAATGATAATGAGCATCAAGGTACCTACTACATTCTAACAAGTATGAATGAATGAGTTGGCATCGAACACATCCAGAATATATCGATCAGGGGACATTGATTTATTCTCACTGTAAATAGTGAGGGAACTTGCCATTGATGACTGTAATCCCCAAGGTACCTTAAAGACTCTAGATCCCTATCCCAAAGAAAATGAGTCCACGTCGATGGGAATATATATGTTGAAATGAGGGCACTAAGTCATCCCCCATCATATAACATGAGGAATATCATAAGGCCAAAGGTTTTGAAGGACTTGAACAAATATTGGACGAACACACCACTAGGTATGTTTCTCGCATGCACCATATGGAATAGTGTAGGGAAGAGACCCTTTGAGAAATGACCAATAATTAAAATGATTGACATAGGTGAGGAATTCCAACAATGAGGAAAATGGAACCCAAGGTATTACACAAATCCCAAACTGTGAATAGAGATCTTGACATCGAACACATGGGAAATTACTCAATCGGTGAATATTGATGAAATGTAATCACTTGAGCGCAAGGTAACCTATCAATGATGAAAATAGACCCAGGGTCTACTCTAAATCAAATTCTCAAATAATTGTGTCCTAGTCAATAAAAGTTGACCTACCAACAATAATTCAATGGGGACCTTCCATATTAGCAAAGTATAAGACAAAGATTATTGTTGTTTCTAAGAAGTACTTAACAATGGGAAGGATGACATGAAAAGTTAGGAATTTTAATGAATGGTTGACACAGGATAAAACTTCCCTTGAACATAAGCTCAACATAAAAAAGTGACTTGGGAAATATTGAATTAAGAATGAACAATGAAATTATATTGTGACATGGGAGGTATCAACAGACTCTCCATAGTGACTGGAAGGATAACCATTCGGAGGAATAAAGACTCAATGAAAAAGGTTTTGTTTCCTAAAGTCATAATAAAATCCCAATTTGCTGAGACAAAAACTCAAAAATAGTGCTTTGTTCAAGGGAGACATTATTGTTGCCAAACATATACTAAGAACTTGACTCTTTCCTATCCTCTATTTTTATATTTGAATTTTTTTATTTTTCATAGTATTAAATCCTGGAAACAAAAAGAATAAGATAATGCTAGAATACAGTGGAGGAAATGAGTGTCACAGACAATCAAACTAGTTCCAAGCATAGGAAACATACCTATGCTCAATGCAAGATATGAACACTCGAGGGAATGTTTCCTGTAGGGACACAAGGTGTCAAGTTGCAAAGGAAATAGATGAAAATGCTAGCAATTGAAAAGAATGCATAAGCAATAGGCTATAATACAGCAAGTTGAAGCCGACATTAGGCTCAAAAGTGTAAAGTGCATTGTTTTGAGGATGATATGTTGCAGTCTGGAATTATATTCTGGGAATGATGATGAGGTTCACTAGGGCATGAAGGATAAATCTAACTAGGGTTTGAATCTATGTCTAGGGTATGAATCAAGGAGATGCATTGGATCATGAAAGTTAAGGTATAATGATGTTATGAAATGCATGAAGTATGAAGGATGCAAGTGAAGTCAGAAGTAATATATGTATGAAGATCTTATATAGGTGCCTATACAAGTCTTACTGAGTTGGTTATCAGCTGAGGATATTGGTGTCTCCATTAGGTTGGTGCCTACACAATATCTTATTGAGTTGGTGTTTAGATAAAGAGATTTGTGTCTCTAGTAGGTTGGTGCTTACACAATATCTTGTTGAGTTGGTGCTCAGTTGAAGAGATCTGTATATCTAGTAGTTTGGTGCCTACAATCTTTGTAACAATAGGTTGGTGCCTACAGACATTTTTAAAGATAATTTTTTGTGGGTTTCACCCACAAGGGTTTCCAAATTAAACTATGTGTACTACTATTTGAGTTTACATGCATTTATTGTTTTAGAGATAATGAATGACTAATTAATGCTCATTTAAAGAAAAAAGTATCTTATATTGATTCACGCCCCTCTCAATATAAGCATAAGTTTAACATAAATTTCCTTGCTAAATAAAGTGACAAAAATATGATGGTCGTAATCAAAAAGAAGGTAAGTGATAACAAGAAGAGTTGGGATAGTAAGATTAAGTATTATTTTTGGGTGGATAGGATAACCAAGAAGAATTCAACTCGACATAGTCCCATTGAATCAGTAAATGGGATGGAAGTCGCTCTACTTATTCACTTGAAACTTCCTATATACCATTTGCTTGAACGTTTCATGGATTATAAAGAAGTTACACAAGCAAGAATCCACCAAATTTTCCAACTTGATGAGGACAGAAAAAATGTCATGGACCACTTAATGGAGAACCAAGAGAGATTTAAGAAAACATTTGATAATAAATATAAAACAAGATGTTTTGAGCCAAGTGACATTGTTCTAATGTGGGATAAACTTACAGAAAAACCTAGCAGACATGGAAAATTTGGCTCTCTTTGGAGGGGACCTTTCATAATAGATAGCGTAGCTGGGACCAATTCCTTTTATCTTATCCATTTGGATGGATACCTATACCTATGAATGGTTCAACCCTTGAAATTAATATATTGAGGGTACTTAAACCTTAGTTAGTCTTGGAATGAATAGGCTCTATGGGAAGTAGATTAAAATGCATTTTTATTTCCATGCATGATTTCTTGTAATTTGAGTGTTTACTTTCTTGCATTACCTAATTTTCTTGATACATATTGATTTACTTAAACAAGTTTTTCATGTGATTTTATTTCTTTGATGTCATACCTAGAATTTGTGAAAATTTTGATCCATCATAGTAGTTTTTTTCCATTTTCTAATCGAGGTGGTAGATTCACCCCTGAATTCATATCCTTTGTTAGTTCCATAATGCATAGGTCAAAGGTCTACAAAGATTCTGGAGTTCCCATACACTCTTGCATAGAGTGCATATCCTTGAGTAGGATTCAAATGTTACACTCCTAGGGGTAAAAACATTTAGATACTCTCACAAGGGTGTTGTGTTGTTGCGTGCATGAGATATCATGCATCTCTTCGTCAAATCCAAACATATTCCTTCATTTTTCTCCATCGAGACATATTCATGCTAGTTCAATCGTGGCGTAGCTCAGTTCAATGCACATCTTTAGATGCCAAATGCACTTTGATGGTCCAATTTGCTTCATTGGAATTCCATGTATTAAATCTTACTCGGATATGACGATATAACCTTTTGAAATGTTGTGAATTTGTAAACACCTAACGATTATTGATTAGCATCTCATAACGAAGAAAAAAAAATCATCACTTTCCTCATAGGACCTTAGGGAACATGATTTATGTTAAAATTGTGTCATCGCATGGAATCATTCCCCTTCCCTTTAATCACTATTACACTTTAATTTCATACCTTTCACCTAAAAACTTAGGAAATATGGGTTTTTTCTTAGGATTGGATTCATGTATAGTGGTTAATAATGTTCCCCTAGGTAAGACTTAGGAAAGTACTAAAATTAAACCATTTTGTTTTGTTTTGCTAATAAATTATCACCAAGTGCCACCAATTAACAATCTTCTAGGAGGTTAGACCCATTATGACGAGTGGGTATTTTACCCTGGAATATTATTGGACAAATTCCTTATTAAGTGCTAACATTCTTGAGAATACACATGTCATTCAACAGTCTTCTTCATGGGAAGAATCATACATGGCTCATGATATCACTTGTATGTTGGAATATTTGATTGGAAGAGAGATAGACATTGGACTATTTTTACCACTTTACCTCTTTCTATAAGGGGCACACCTCCTTGAGATTTGTTGTATTGTACCTTTGACCCTTTCTAAAGGGATAATGCATTCTATGAGCAAATGTTGAGGTATTTTATTATTATTATTTATCTTACTCATGGTTTTAATTGAGAAAATGGTTTTGGCTCATGGTATTGAGCTGGCACATAGTATTTTAAAGTTGTTTTGGTGCACCTCTTCACCTATAAAGAGGTTCTTCCCCTCATTTTCTCTAATTGGAGAAAAAAGGAAAAATTTCTTAGCAAACTTGGTGTGATTGTATTTTAACTTGGGATAATTTTTCTTTCATATTTAAATCCATGGAAAGAGTATGAGAGGATTCTGGATGAGTTGAATATTTTCTAGAGGAGTGAATTTAATAAGGTATGTTTATAGTCTTTTCTTATTACTTGTTTATGATTAGCTTAGATTTATGTTTGAAGATTTGTTTCTAGGGATTGATCTTCCACATAAACTAAATTGATCCTTCTTGCACTTTATTTATGGTTTAATTCATACGTGTGATTCTACTCTACTTGAGAAACTTTTCAAACCCTTTGTTATAGTCTAAAACTCACCCATGCTCATTTATTAGTGTGGGAGACTTCAACAACTTCAAAAAACAAGGGATATTAATCTAAGGTTAAATACTAACCCCGTCACGCAATGATAGGCATGTTTATTCACAAAATTTTCCAATCAAAAAGGTAAAAAGAATTCCCATCACTCCCTTTGTTATATTCTAAACCTCACAGATGCTCATTTATTAGTGTGGGAGACTTCAACAACTTCAAAAAAAATATATATATTAATCTAAGGTTAAATACTAACCCCGTCACACAATGATAGGCATGTTTATTTACAGAATTTTCCAATCAAAAAGGTACAAAGAATTCCAAGACTTCAACAACTTCAAAAAACAAGGGATAATAATCTAAGGTTAAATTTAAGGTTTGTACATGGTTGCATAGTCATTATCTATCTAAGTATTCCTCTCCTTGTATTTTGCAAAATTTCGTTGATATTTGGTTATAGAAAGAAAACAATTATGAGTAATTTATGAAATTTACTTTAGCTGGTTGATATCATGTATTGTTGCAAAGTAATTCGAACATTTGAAAGATTGAACAAAACAAATGTCATTATTTCATACATTCTTCATTCAACGCTACAAGAGAACTTTACATATATGCACACCAAAGACACAAACCCTCTATATAATCAATAGCCTCAAATAAACTTAATCTTAAAATCAATTAGATGTTTTTTTTTATAGAAAACCAACATATAGATTAGGATCTAGGGCCTTGGTGTAGGGTGGAGAGTTAATTCTCCAAGGCTACAAAACTACACTAGAATTCATTAATGAGTGTTAAATCCAATAGCAACATGAAGTGTTTGGAAAGCTCCTCTAACATAGGAGCCAAGAATGAGGTTGCACTTAGAGAAGGTGGGGAATATATCCCATCTCCACTTGTTCTAGTTTCCATGGACTACTATGTGTACAAGGATTTCAAAAGTGGGAGGCCCCTTGGGTGCCATCACTTTTGGAATTTTGATCTTTGTTTCTCTTCCCATACGTGTGGTCCTAATCTACGAATATTCTTCCATGTTTTTGAATGTGAAGTGGTTACCTTAGTGGCCTATCCTAGGAAATATACAGAGGTGACTACAGGGGGAAAATACCCAAGGTACCTGAGGTAGATGCATAATTTTCATTTCAACTCCTAGAGAGGGCCCTCTTCTACATGGGGGTACTTTCACCTTAGGTAAACATTGTGAGAAGGTTACCATAACTATCTCTCATACCTTCACTAGCCAGTCCTTGAGGAGTTTACATCCCCTAAAGGTTTGACTTTTGGAAGGCCCCTTCAACCATTGGTTTTCCTATTGATTTCCTAGATTTGATAGAAGTGTGCGATGTGGTGTCGATTGTAGTCCTTGAACTCACTTTCTTATAAAACTACAATGATGGGACTTAATTTCATTTGCATGGGATCCCCCCTTTGGCTTAGTGTTTCCTAGCCTAAAGTGTGGAGTGAGTCATATAGGTGAAAACTAGTGACCCGAATGATATTTTCCTTAGTATTTCCCTCGCATCAAAAGTTGGAATTTTCCTTTAGGTATCTAAGCGATAATACATCTCAAAAAATTGAAGTGGTGGAAAATACCTCTCCTTATTTCATAATTTGGTTGTGTTTTTACCAATTTCTCTAACGTGATTTTGTTTCCTTCACCTTATTGTTCACATTTTTCTTCCTCTTCTTGATCCACGTGGTGTTTTTCTTTTGTTTCCTTTAGTGTTTGGTCTTCTTTCCTTATGGCATGCCTAGTGTTGGCTTTCCTATTATGCGCACGGGTTATAAGACCCAAGGTTTGGTTTACCTATAACCAACAAACCCACCAAACATTGGCCCTTTCAACATCACCTACTTGCGCAGATGAAGTCTCACCTGAGGTATCTATTAGGACTACAAGAACCAGGTTTCTATAGTAGTATGGGAAAGGGAGACAAACAGATGATTCATTCTTCCTTGCTAGTAGTATTTTCTATAATTCAGATTCCTCTACTTAACATATTCCCGATTATTACATATATTCTTCATGGTCACAGTTATAAATATTGTTCCATACGTAATCCATAAACTAAGTCTATTATACAAAGCATAACAACATAATTCATAAGCATGCATAGGTAAGTAGATAACACAAGACACAATATCATCTCTAAACTCTCTCTTTATTAATCTTTCATCTTACCAACTGACCATTACATTCATGACTCTTGCATAGTCTTTCTCTCCTCCTCTCAGCCTCTTACACACCTCCATATTGTCCTAAAGCTTCCAACCCATTACATAATTATACCCAAAATATAGGCCTTAAACCCTAGACTATTTATCCCAAAAATATCCCATTACAATGCATGGCATGGCCAGCTCGGTTAATTGGTTGTTTTCTTTCTTCTAATTTTTGCTCTTCATACATTTTTTCTATTGTTCTTCTATTTTTGGAATGTGTTGTTTTCTTTTGTTCTTTATTCTCTCACTTTCTTGCTTTATTCATTTTTCCATGAAATGTCTTCCTCCTGCGCACTTTCTTCCTTCTACGCACTTTCATGTGGAATGTATCTTAGTTGCATGCTACTTTCCTTACTCTGTGCACTTTCCTTATACTTAGGTTTTTGTCCTAATATTTCATCCAAAATTTCCTATCCAACAGGACCCCAACACTCACCTGTGGCTCGTCCCGAGCCACTCGGACCTATTGCATGTTCTTCCACACTAAAATGAAATGTTGAGTGGAAACCTTAGCAACCTCTACCTCTGTGACAAATGCAACCTCTTTTGTTGTTATCTCCTCTATGGCCTGTTGGGTCAAGTCTGTGAGTTTGTTATATGCTTCCATCGTGGCTTGTTTGACCTTAACTTATATAGTGGCCAATTCTACAATAATCCTTACTGCATCTTCTTTCCTTGATCCTAGTCTTTTTTGAAGGATATTGTTTTGGTCCCTTGGTCTCTCCACTTATACATATGTCTATCTTTGAGCCAAAATGGTTTCCATACACTCTACTGGTGGAAGCATAGTTTCCTTTTCCGCTACATCATTCACATGTGCTTTTGCGTCCCTTAGCTTGGCCTCTATGGCCTTCATCTTCGAGTCTCTGATGAGCTCTTCCCACACCTTCACACTCTCTTCACAATTTTTTACGCATTCATCTTCGAATTTCTTAATCTTGGAAATTGTTGTCATTTTCGTCCTCACTCTACCTTCACGCACCTCTAGTGGTGTTCTGGGTCTGCTCCTCAGTTGTAAATAATGGATCTGTGTCCTAAATCCCTTCATGACTTCGCTAATATTCGACAATTATTCCTCCATAGTGGCCTCTATGAGCAAGGGAAATTCTCGCACTTCCTTATATAATTTCTAGAAAGTTTCATGTGTCTTTTGCACCATGGATTCATATTTGTCCTTCTCTTGTTATGATTTCATGTCCCTTTCCTCAGCACCATATTTATTATTCAAAACTTCCTCCATTCATCCTTCAATCTCCTTCTTTTTTTGAAGTGCCATATCATTCTGTGTTTTCACTTGGGATCTTTCGTCCCTCATTTTGTCCAGGTCATGGTGCGTTGTGTCTCCTCTATGCTTTATTTCCTACACCAATTCTCCTTGTAAGTATTGTACTCTTTGGATGGGTATTCTTGATACAACTATATTAAGTTGTCCCAATGCCTTTATTTTCCCTTATAATCCCCTCACTGGTAACTCTAGCACATCTAACTGAATCTATATGGTTCTATGTGCCCCTATGATTTGCGTTAGAGTTGGTTATGTGTTGTCCTCTTATATCCTCAGTCTTGTGAATGGTCCTTCCCCTAACCTATGTTATTTCACAATGCATGTTGTTTCAAGGAGTTGTTGAAGGATTCCTAGTTGATCATGGACCTTCTTCGATTGGTCCTCGTGCTTCTTTGCAGCTTCTTCCCAGAGTTCTTATGTGGAATCTTGGATATTTTAACCAATCCAATCGATATCATCATTGGTTAATATTTAAAATGGGGTATTTCATTGTGCCTAATATTTCTTTTCTGTCTCGTCTATCTATTCTAGCCCCTTATCTTTCCTTTTGAGTCCTACGTCAAGGATTGTAGATTGGCTAGGATGATTTCCTGCGCCATTCATCTGATCATGTTCGTCCTCACTTTTGTCTTAGTCTTCTTCCTCTTCTAAGGTCCCTAGATTATCTATTGGATTCTTCCAATCGTCCTCCCAGTTAGATATTATTAAGTGCATGTCTTATAGTGTCAACTGGTAACTAGTTGGCAACACATTCCCCACAGGATCCTTTTTGGCTTGCACATATAGATGGTTCATGTCGGCTCTGAATTGCATGACATCCTTGTATGCGATGAATGCTTCCTCTTATATGCATGGTGTATTCTCCACTACATTCATAATGAGCTACAAATACGTATAAAAGTGGCATTGTTGTCATTATGTTGCCTCTTGATCATGGTTGTGTTCCACAAGTTATCTTACCGAGCAGCCAAAGGGATGCAACCTGAAGTATGCATACATTGGTAATACATGGGATCTTTCCACCCGACTATCCCAATGAGGATTAGTAACCATGATTAGTGAAATTCAGCACCCTTGTCTTGGGCCTCCATACAATTCTATAAAATTTAGTTAACTAAAAATGTTGCCCAATTCATTTGAACACCTTCCTTACATTTTTTTGTTGTTGAAATTACTATCACTAGCACTTTGTCTCTGCGAAATTTTCACAATATTTTGTAGGCCAAGACCTTCGTCCTAAAATTGACATCCTTGTCACTAATTCTCTTCACATCCATACCCATTTTTCCTCTGAATGCGTCAAATTTTTCTTTCATGGCTTCGAAGAGTGCTCGCTCTCCCATTTTGTGGAAAAATAATGCAGGGTCTTCTCCTACTTTGCTCAACCTTTTGATATGCACAATTAGTGAAGTATCAATAAATACTACAGGATCAAACCATAGTGTCCCCCCATTAATGCAGCTAATTGATACCTTTACACAGACATTGATTTTTGCACTTCATCCGAAATGTGGAATTTCGAACAAGTTAAGTATCCTTGCTTTCTCGAAGCCCAAAGCCCATTCTTGTGGCTCTACCAGAATTGCTCATGTGTCTGGGGCGGTCTTCATGCATAAATATTGATCCCTGGCCAAATCAGGGAATTTTTGTGAATCGATGATATCGTGATCCATGAACTTCAGGTTGGCCACCTTCCCGATCATGTATTTGTTGGATTACTAAGAGGGGAGGTGAATCAGTAATAGAGAAATTTAATCCTTTTTAACCATGAAATCCAAGTGTTATATCAATGTATCATTATCATCCAATAACCACAGAGTAAATAAGCAATGAACAATCATACACATACACAGTACACCAGTGTTTTACGTGGAAACCCAAAGCAGGAGAAAACCATGGAATGCTTTTTCTTATATGTATTGAAGAATTAAATTCATTGGAAGCAACAAATTCCTTTGTTTTCCAGCTGCAACTGGAAGGAGGCTCCAACCCCCTAGTTTCTTAGGCTACAACCTGAGTGAATCTCCAACTCCCCAATTCTTTGGCTACAACCAGAAGGAGGCTACAACCCCCTATGTTCTTTGGCTACAACCACCTGTCCTTGCCCCATCCAACCACCCTGACATATAAGTAGAATGATGGAACCATTGTCACACTATCATTGTGATATATATTGTTATAAACCTATACCAATCAACCTGCACCAAATAGAATGTACCAATAACCTGAACCATGCATCAACTTGTACCTCAACCTGTAATCAACCTGTACAATAAATAAATGCTTAAACCATGCACCAACCTGTACCAAACAACCTGTAATCAACCTTTACCATAAACAAGTGCATCAACCATGCACCAACCTATACCTCAACCTGTACCATGAACAAGTGCATCAACCATGCACCAAACCTGTACAAATAACCTTTCACAACAACCTGTCACAAAAACTTGTCCAAGCAACCTCTCACAACAAGTTGTCTCATCAAT
>JZKD02S1601161.1:92019-103482 GCA_000966675.3 Picea glauca
GGAGCTTCGGTAACATCGGGAGGGAAGATAGATCATATGTCTTGGTGGATTTCTTCCAATGGCGGAAGAAAAGAGGATCGATGGTGGTTGTCATCCCACGATAAGTCGTCGATACTGAGCATTTCCATAATTGATTCATCCGAAGGGAAAATATGGGAAATGTAATCAATGGCAAATGATAGGGAATCCAACCACGAGGGCACCGAGTAAGTATCGGGTGCCAATGAATGTGAAGTGTTCGAAGAGGGAGAGGCAGATTGAATAGCTACGTAAACGGCCTCGACTGAGCTAAGTGACATGGTGTCACCGAGCGCATCGAATTCCAAAGGACTAGGCACAATCCAAGGGTCATATGATTCCAAGGATTGATAAGGTAAAGTCAAGATCATATTGACAATGGCAATATGATGTACAATAGGTGGAAGTGGTGTAGGGAAAGTACCCATGAGGCTAGAATCTTTCAATAAGCCAAAACCAACGCTTGCATACGTAACCAGGTGGTCTCCCAAAAAAGGAATGTTGTTGGTAGCAGGGATGCGAGCGTCGGGTGTACAGAAATCAAGTTGATCGATGGTAACAATTTTTCCTTGATGGGGGAATTGTACACATCGAAACACCGACAAGGCGACAGCATTCATGGCGTAGAACCAACTTCTTCCAAGTAGTAGGTTGTAATCGATGGGAGAATCGACCACCTCGACGTCAACGGTAACAGTTTTTCCACCCAACTGAACGACTAAGGATTGTAATAATCCGTGGGGATGAAAACCTCATCCATCAAAGGCACGTAACATGGTAGCGGATTTGTTAAGGGCAGGTGATTTCAAGCCTTTCCAACAGGATAGAGACATGACACAGGTGGAGGCTCCCTCATCCAGGATAGTCCAGTGGATTTGTTGATTATGAACAACAACATCAATTTGGAAAGCTAGCTGGTGGGAGAGTCGTGGTTGATGATCGTCTAGATTAAACGTGAGGTTGTTTGATGACTCAGGATAAAAAGTGTTGATGGCGGCTAAGAGTGTTCTACATTGGCTGGGATAGTGTTGTAGAACTTCCAAGGCAGACATGGCACACGGGGCTTGGGCCAAATCTTCTACAATGTTGTAATTTTCGGCTGCCCGTGAATTAGGATTGAAGGTATATTTCCAGATGGTGCTCTTAGGAGGGCGTAAGATAGAGTCAAAAGAAGGTTTCTCAATCTAGAGTGGCCCAGATGGAGGGCTAGAAAATGGAGGATTGGCGGAGGATGGTAACGGGTCTAACGGAGAACCGTTAGCAATCTTCGGCTTATCAGGTTTAACTGGCATGTCATATGTCGCAGAGCGAGTTGTTAGATTAACTTTGTTAAACATGTAAATGTGGGTACTTGTCGAGGCCTCATCATGAGGTTGGTTGGAACTGCCCCTCGGCATGGGGGTTTGTGTAACCAACGATTTTTGCTGCGGAAAAGGCTGAGTGAGCACAGCGAGTTGCGAATTTCCGTTGAAAATTTTGGCCACTTCATCGCGATGTGGGCAGTCTTGAGTGTAGTGATCGTCACCGCAAATGAGACATGGGAATTTCAGTTTTCGTTGAGGTTTTTTTCCGGCAGCAGGGGTTTGTGGTTGGGTCTTGGGTTGTTCGTTGTTATTGTTCTTCTTTGGTTTGTTTCTCACTTTCTTCTTGCCCCCAAGTTGTTGTGAAGGGGTTGATTGGACTGCATTCACATCAGAGACCTGAGTTTGAGGGAGGGTAGAAGAGGGTGTAGTTGAACTGGGAGCGGTCGTCGAAGCGGGCCGCTGGATCATTCCAGTAGACTGGGTAGTAGATTGAGCTTTGATGAAGCCAATAACTCCATCCGCATGCGAAGCAGTCGATGGTTTAGATGGATCATTAGTGGCACGGGTAGTGTTCGGTATCAACTCATATAGAGTACCAGATTGTGAATAGACTAAATCTAAGTACTAAGCTCGGGCAATGGCTTCTTCCTCGGTAACGACACCACCCATGGCAACGTCACGAGCGATCTAGGGTAACAATGATTTCGTGAACCATTCCGCTAACAATTGGTCAGGAATGACCGCTTTAATTAGCCTTCGTCATCGTCTCCATTCATGAATGTGGTCGGAGATATGTATAGAAGTTGTCTAACGAAGGGAGGTTAATAGTTCAGTACCCGTCTCATATCAAATGGGTATTTGGAAGTGTGTGAGGAAGGACATCGCGAGTGAGTTGAAATCATGAAAAGATGCACGTGGTAATTCAATATACCATTTCACCGCGGAACCTATAAGTGTTCTTTGGAAAAGACGCAAATGAATCGAATCGTCCATGAGGGAGTTGGATGAACACCACAAATGGAAAGTCATCACGTGGTTGTTCGGGTCTTCTCCGGGATTTCCGTCGAATTTTGGGATATTAGAAGGAAGTTTAGCTGGAATAGCTGGCCAAACCAGAGAATGATAAATAGGATCATTTGTTAACCAAGACAAGTCTGGAAGATCCAAGGTAGCTAGAAAAGGTAGTTGTCGGTTAACCTGTGGGTAATGTTGGTGTGGCAGAGGTACACCAGTGGGGCCCAATACCGGGTTAGGTGGATAATTATAACTAGTGGGCCCTCTCATATGAGGTTGGTTTTGACCAAGGTACACAGGATTTGAGATGTTTTGAGAAGCATGTGTGAGCAGAGGATAACCATATGGGTTTTTTAGGTTGTAGGGTGGGTTTGGAATTTGTCCATAAGGGGGTTGCTGCGAAGTCTGAACATTTTGTCCTACCGAGAAGTGTGGGTTTCCTTGAAAAGGGACACTCCACGGGTTGGGTGCGGTAGACACACTTTGTCCTTATGGTTGATGGTAGACTCCGAATTGAGGCTGCCCTCCAGTATGAGGATGCCCCCCAGCATTGGGGTTCCCTCTGAATGGAATTTGTCCTCCGGTGGGAGGATGCCCCCCAATTTGAGGTAAAGTTCTTGGGATTTGAGAGCCAGATGTCAATGACTGATCGGTGCCACCGATCGGGTTAGGACCACCAAGACTGGTCCCTCCAGGTTGTTGGATAGGTATGGAACTTCCCGGTATAACTTGGGTAGTGGTTTGGGCAGTGGTGGCAATGGAAGCATTCAGTGCCCTGAATCCAAAAGGGAGTGTAGGTATTGGTGTTATAGTTGTGCCAATCGGATCTTGATTAACTACTGTGTTACCGGCGATGATAGTCGAAATGTGTGGGGCCATTGTAGAATGGGTCGTCTGGAGGGGAATAGTAGACCTTGGGCCAACGGACGGTGTGTTAGGACCAATGGGTGGTGTGGCTGTAAAAGTGGTGGTACCGGTGAAATTATTTGGAGGTATGGTATAGTAAAAAGGTACATCGGCACCTTCCCCTGTTCCATAGAGGTCTCGAACCAGTCATGGTGGACTTCGAACAACGTCTGCGGTCCAAAAAGGGTCATTGGCTAAAGGGTTTTGAGAAGACCCAGTCGGAATGTCAGAAGGATTGATGACAACCTATTCTCCAGCAGAATTTAGATGGAGGATTTGTCATTCGCATCCCTCCGGGATGCGATAAGCTTTCGAAGACTCTAAAACAATTTGAAAATTCTCCAAAGGAATGGGAACTTTTTCCTGGGAAGTTGTAGTATTTTGAACCTCGCTCTGTTGAGGATATTCCTCCGTAGAATGAGGGGTTAAAGGGGTGTTTCCTTCCATATTTTCTGGAGGAAGTCCCTGTAGCCTCCACGAGTGGCATGGAGGGTCGATGTTGGTGAAGAAGAGTCAGCGAAAGAGATCTATGGCCAACTAGCGAAAAGAAACAGCACACGCTAAAAAAAATCTAAGAATCACAACCAAGCAAACAGGACCTTCTTTTGATGACCGTACTAGTTGGTGATGAAATTCAACGTCACGTGATCAAGTCCAGAAGGGGCGGGGATAGGGTGGAACAGTTACAATGGCGACCTGCTTAACAGACTTACGCCTTGGTGCAAGCTTCCACGCAGTAATTGTGGATTTNTTGTCCATAAGGGGGTTGCTGCGAAGTCTGAACATTTTGTCCTACCGAGAAGTGTGGGTTTCCTTGAAAAGGGACGCTCCATGGGTTGGGTGCGGTAGACACACTTTGTCCTTATGGTTGATGGTAGACTCCGAATTGAGGATGCCCCCCAGCATTGGGGTTCCCTCCGAATGGAATTTGTCCTCCGGTGGGAGGATGCCCCCCAATTTGAGGTAAAGTTCTTGGGATTTGAGAGCCAGATGTCAATGACTGATCGGTGCCACCAATCGGGTTAGGACCACCAAGACTGTTCCCTCCGGGTTGTTGGATAGGTATGGAACTTCCCGGTATAACTTGGGTAGTGGTTTGGGAAGTGGTGGCAATGGAAGCATTCAGTGCCCTGAATCCAAAAGGGAGTGTAGGTCTTGGTGTTATAGGTGTGTCAATCGGAGCTTGATTAACTACTGTGTTACCGGCGATGATAGTCGAAATGTGTGGGGCCATTGTAGAATGGGTCGTCTGGAGGGGAATAGTAGACCTTGGGCCAACGGACGRTGTGTTMGGACCAATGGGTGGTGTGGCTGTAAAAGTGGTGGTACCGGTGAAATTATTTGGAGGTATGGTATAGTAAAAAGGTACATCGGCACCTTCCCCTGTTCCATAGAGGTATCGAACCAGTCATGGTGGACTTCGAACAACGTCTGCGGTCCAAAAAGGGTCATTGGCTAAAGGGTTTTGAGAAGACCCAGTCGGAATTTCAGAAGGATTGATGACAACCTATTCTCCAGTAGAATTTAGATGGAGGATTTGTCATTCGCATCCCTCCGGGATGCGATAAGCTTTCGAAGACTCTGAAACAATTTGAAAATTCTCCAAAGGAATGGGAACTTTTTCCTGGGAAGTTGTAGTATTTTGAACCTCGCTCTGTTGAGGAGATTCCTCCATAGAATGAGGGGTTAAAGGGGTGTTTCCTTCCATATTTTCTGGAGGAAGTCCCTGTAGCCTTCACGAGCGGCATGGAGGGTCGATGTTGGTGAAGAAGAGTCAGCGAAAGAGATCTATGGCCAACTAGCGAAAAGAAACAGCACACGCTAAAAAAAATCTAAGAATCACAACCAAGCAAATAGGACCTTCTTTTGATGACCATACTATTTGGTGATGAAATCCAACGTCACGTGATCAAGTCCAGAAGGGGCAGGGATAGGGTGGAACAGTTACAATGGCGACCTACTTAACAGACTTATGCCTTGGTGCAAGCTTCCACGCAGTAATTGTGGATTTACCCTCCAAGGAGCCCGAGTGAGTTTGACCAATGTCTGCTCCAGGTACAGTGAGACTTCCCGTCACCGTCACCTTGTGTAACACCCTAAAGATTATGGCCACTAAGGTTACCAATTCGCAGTCAGCCCCTGGGTGGGAACAATCGACAGTCTGATCTGAACGTACGGGCAGGGTATCAAGCCCGAAATCAACTAAAAGGCTTCCACGCAGTAATTGTGGATTTACCTCAAAGTGATCCCCATAATACGATCCGACCACCACAATCAGTTAAACCACGGAGGGTTAGTCCTCGTAGCTTACCCGAATGCGACCTCGTGCGTAACCCTTGTGTGAGAGGGGGATCCCAGACAGACTTATACGATAACTGGATTTGACTCTCCCTAACTCAAGATTCTAGTGTTTGTTTTAGAAACTTTGGAGAGTTATGCTCACAGCCTAATCCAAAGTACTAAGCCTAATCTACTGTTGGTGGAGGATCCTAGAAAAGAAAAAGTTCTAAATAAATTTTAATTAGCATTGATTTTATGGTTGTTCTTTACGCAAAGGGGTGCATGGAAGTGAAACAAATGGAATTATGACTCAGACCCAAAGAATGCATCGAATATGATAAGCATTCATTTCCTTTCGATGANGAGGCTATCTCCCCAGTGGAGTCGCCAGTTTCTGTTGTAGGAAAATCTCCCTGCGGACAGGTAGATTGCCTCTAAGAGCTTGACCCTAACTCTAGACAGAAAATGATTAACATGGTCATTTACTTCCTTTCAAATCCATCTAAACTAACACATGAGAAGGAAGGATGATAGAAGTACCTCTTTATCGACGTTTGTCCCTACACGCTCCGAGTTGCGCTCCAATCCTTTGCTCCTTGCTGAGTTCTGCAGACAACCACTTCCTACTCTATTGATATTAGCTTGAAAACAGATCTATCAATTAATGATAAGTTCATGTAACATTAGACACAAACTAGAAAGAAACAGGCCAAGCGTGTCATATTGATGAGAATAATGACAGCAGTGCTTACAATCGTAGATGCGAATGCGACAGCTTCGTCAAGTCCTCCTCATCTAACCCTTGCCTGAAAGATCCACAACTTGGATGACAACAACTTCATTGATCACTCTCCTTTGGCTAACTGTGTGTTTCCTCCAAGATCATAGGTTTCATACTAGCATTTCTTCCCCCTTTTCACCATCATAGAGCTTGCTTATATAGGTTAAGAGGAGATTAACCTCTTGATTTATCTTTAGAACAAGTTGGGAACTTCCTCTTTAGATCAGGGATCTCTTGATGAAACCAAGAATTCGAATACAACTGCCTCCTAATCTCGAAATATCCTCCCCTTATTCTCCTCAATGGGCCAACTACTGCCTCAGATTAGGTAGTGCTCCCTTAGAAGGGGCATCAGAGCACTGTAGTGCTCCCTGGTAAACTATGGGGTAGAACCAGCGCTCTCCAGATGAGAAGCACTCCTTCAGAGGGGGCAGGGGAGCGTTATAACGCTCCCTGAAGCCTTGTAGGGGAGCGTCAGCACTCCTAAGGTTGATATAGGGGAGAGCTCCCCCTCAAAACCTTTCTTTTAGGGCTCTATTTAGATGTCAAGAGTTATTTGACTTCAGTAGATCAGTTCTTCTTCTTTAACCCAAGCACATGAGGTGTTCTAAGTGTCTCCTTAGTGTCGTCGGCATGGCAGTATGCTCGAACATCGTTTGTGACACTTGTGACCAACTTGCGACACTTGTGAAAGTTGTAAGGAAGATGTGACACTTACGACAACTGGGAGGAACATGCGACACTTATCCAACTGAGTAATTTTGACATGTAACAACTTCCACAAACTGAGCTGCATGATGTCTCCAACAAGGCAAGCAACTCACCAAGATGCAGAGTCAGCAAATGCTTTTGCCTTTCCCCCGGGAACTCAACGCAATGGACACCATTGCTTCCTAAGGAGGGAAGATTGATCCAGGTAGATATCGATGGCCACCCACCTTTTCCAACTGGCTCAAAATAGTTTTCTAGCAATTTTGTCAATTTACTATTTTTAGCAGGATTTAACTTCTAGGGCCACTTTGAGGGCCCAAATGAAGGTTTTTAGAGATTGAGGTTCTCAAAAATATCCAAAGGCATTATTGAGCCCCCAAAATGAATCTCCTCTACAATATCTTTCCAACGAGCTATTATACGCCTAAAACGGAGATTGTATACAAAAGTTACGACCCCGGGAATTTGATGTACTAACTTACCCAAACGGGGCCCACATGACTTTTGGCGTTTCATCTCCTAGGGTTAAGTTTTTGGATGTCTATGGTTTTTGGAATTCCTCTTTATTGTAAAAATGCCTTCNTTCCACGTAGTAATTGTGGATTTACCTCAAAGTGATCCCCATAATACGATCCGACCACCACAATCAGTTAAACCACGGAGGGTTAGTCCTCGTAGCTTACCCGAATGCGACCTCGTGTGTAACCCTTGTGTGAGAGGGGGATCCCAGACAGACTTATACGATAACTGGATTTAACTCTCCCTAACTCAAGATGCTAGTGTTTGTTTTAGAAACTTTGGAGAGTTATTCTCACAGCCTAATCCAAATTACTAAGCCTAATCTACTGTTGGTGGAGGATCCTAGAAAAGAAAAAGTTCTAAATAACTTTTAATTAGCATTGATTTTATGGTTGTTCTTTACACAAAGGGGTGCATGGAAGTGAAACAAATGGAATTATGACTCAGACCCAAAGAATGCATTGAATATGATAAGTAGTCATTTCCTTTCGATGAACGTCTAACTAAGGGAGAGAGAGAGTTCTTTTCACTTAACAAGCACGAATACGGAGTGTCCCCAAACAATTCTCAATCAAAACCTGATGCAATGCTAAAAAATTTTAGATGCCTTCTAATATGCACAATCAATCATAAAGATGCCTTCCATTGTTTGTATATGAATAATGATTAATTCAACATAATTCTCATCTTGCTAATTATCTTCTTGAATGAATGAAAGCCAAACTAGCACAAGCAAAAGTCATGCAAACAATACACCCTTTTGTTACAATCAAAACAAAAAGCGAAAGAAAAGAAACAACCAAAGAGAAAACAAACTTCACACCCAAACAAAAAGTTGAAGAACAATGATCTTGACTAAAATTGAGATGAAAAGGTATGTAGGCCTTTGATGACCTTCACAAGGGTTTTTACTCAGTCGAACAGAGAGAAAGACAATGCATGGGTCTTGGACTCCAAATGACGGAAAAACTCAACAACAATGGCGAAGAAGGCTACAAAATCCAAATATTAAGATGTTCATTCTTCAAAAAGACAGATGTCGAGACTAAAAGGGAAGAAACATTGACTCACAAGGTTACTCGGCAGAGGAGACACAGAGGCAAAACCTAGAAAAATCAATTCTGGAAGGTTTTTTGGGCCAAAGAGGGTTGGTTCTCTGTTTCCAAAGGTAAGGAGCATTATAGTTCTCTTTGAAAATCTATGGGGGAGCTTTGGTGCTCTGTTAACACAAGGACAGGGGCGCCAGGGTCAAAAAATCTCCAAAAATGTCAAAAAATCAAAAAATTGCAATCCAATTTCGACAATTATGCTGAGTATGATGGGGTAAGGAGCCAATCAGCTCATGAAACCAATCAAAAGAGGAGTGAACCAGGTCTAAAACAATCAAGGGGTAAAACAAGGTCAATGAGGAGAAAATCAAAACAAGAAGTTTCGATTTGAGGCTATCTCCCCAGTGGAGTCGCCAGTTTCTATTGTAGGAAAATCTCCCTGCGGACAGGTAGATTGCCTCTAAGATATTGACCCTAACTCTAGACAGAAAATGCTTAACATGGTCATTGACTTCCTTTCAAATCCATCTAAACTAACACATGGGAAGGAAGGATGACAGAAGTACCTATTTATCGATGTTTGTCCCTACATGCTCCGAGTTGCGCTCCAATCCTTTGCTCCTTGCTGAGTTCTGCAGAGAAACAAGATAAGACCACTTCCTACTCTATTTATATTAGCTTGAAAACAGATCTATCAATTAATGATAAGTTCATGTAACATTAAACACAAACTAGAAAGAAACAGGCCAAGCATGTCATATTGATGAGAATAATGACAGCAGTGCTTACAATCGTAGATGCGAATGCGACAGCTTCGTCAAGTCCTCTTCATCTAACCCTTGCCTGAAAGATCCACAACTTGGATGACAGCAACTTCACTGATCACTCTCCTTTGGCTAACTGTGTGTTTCCTCCAAGATCATAGGTTTCATACTAGCATTTCTTCCCCCTTTTCACCATCATAGAGCCTGCTTATATAGGTTAAGAGGAGATTAACCTCTTGAGTTATCTTTAGAACAAGTTGGGAACTTCCTCCTTAGATCAGGGATCTCTTGATGAAACCAAGAATTCGAATACAACTGCCTCCTAATCTCGAAAGATCCTCCCCTTATTCTCCTCAATGGGCCAACTACTACCTCAGATTAGGCAGTGCTCCCTTAGAAGGGGCATCAGAGCACTGTAGTTCTCCCTGGTAAACTATGGGGTAGAACCAGCGCTCTCCAGATGAGCAGCGCTCCTTCAGAGGGGGCAGGGGAGCGTTATAACGCTCCCTGAAGCCTTGTAGGGGAGCGTCAGCACTCCTAAGGTTGATATAGGGGAGCGCTCCCCCTCAAAACCTTTCTTTTAGGGCTCTATTCAGATGTCAAGATTTATTTGACTTCAGTAGATCATTTCTTCTTCTTTAACCCAAGCACATGAGGTGTTCTAAGTGTCTCCTTAGTGTCGTCGGCATGGCAGTATGCTCGAACATCGTTTGCGACACTTGTGACCAACTTGCGACACTTGCGAAAGTTGTAAGGAAGATGTGACACTTACGACAACTGGGAGGAACATGCGACACTTATCCAACTGAGTAATTTTGACATGTAACAACTTCCACAAACTGAGCAGCATGATGTCTCCAACAAGGCAAGCAACTCACCAAGATGCAGAGTCAGCAAATGCTTTTGCCTTTCCCCCGGGAACTCAACGCAATGGACACCATTGCTTCCTAAGGAGGGAAGATTGATCCAGGTAGATATCGGTGGCCACCTACCTTTTCCAAGTGGCTCAAAATATTTTTCTAGCAATTTTGTCAATTTACTATTTTTAGCAGGTTTTAACTTCTAGGGCCACTTTGAGGGCCCAAATGAAGGTTTTTAGAGATTGAGGTTCTCAAAAATATCCAAAGGCATTATTGAGCCCCCAAAATGAATCTCCTCTACAATAGCTTTCCAACGAGCTATTATACGCCTAAAACGGAGATCGTATACAAAAGTTACGACCCCGGGAATTTGATGTGCTAACTTACCCAAACGGGGCCCACATGACTTTTGGTGTTTCATCTCCTAGGGTTAAGTTTTTGGATGTCTATGGTTTTTGGCATTCCTCTTTATTGTAAAAAGGCCTTCAGAGCCTCATTGTAATCATCTTCTTGCAATGCGAGTAGTCGTCACATCTCTTCTCAGAGATAAGTTGCCACCATTCTAGTAAGTCTTTCACTTTGTATTTTTACAGTCCCTATACATTTATTTCATTAATAGAAATCTTGTATTAATGTATATATGTATTTATGGTTGCATCTATGATACATTTTTGCTACATTATTGAATATCTGTGACATATCTATGCATTTCTTTATTATATCTCCGCTCTCATTTCGTATCGAAAATAATCTGGATCAGTGCTATCTATCAGAGCAGGTTGCTCTTGATCATTTTTTCATTGCATGTCCCTGATGAGGTCCGAGTATAGAAAGTTGGTTCTTGAACTTTTCTCTCTTGAAGACAATTTCTCTTGCACACCCATGAAACCCTCAATGGTGGAAGAAAAGAAAAATGACGGAGCAGACGATCCTATCAATTTGTTGCTTGAGCAAGCTCTCACGCAACAGAGGGACAAAATGATGGAGAATTTTTCCCACATCCTTCAACGCCTGTCGATAGCATCAGGTGCATATTCATCAAGAGGACACTTTGGAGGCACCTCACCTTTCAAGGTACAAGTTAATTTTGATATTCCTGTATTTGAAGGACATTTAGATGCAGAAACCCTAGAAAAATTGTAAACTATGCTAGAAGGTTATTTCTCTGTTCACAATTTTTTCGACAAAGAAAAGATCACCTTCACACTCCTTAAATCTCTCCCTCATGTCAAACATTGGTGGGAAACTTACTGGGAG
>JZKD02S1601172.1:84226-102084 GCA_000966675.3 Picea glauca
TATTTTTATAGGTGGAGGTGGTGGTGGCTATGACAACGGTGGAAGTGGCTACAACAATAATGAAGTGGTTATGAAGGCAGTGGATATGGGGGTGGAAATGGTTGTTGGATTAGACGAATTGGTGGTGGTAGAGGAGGTGGTCAAGAAGGAGGTAGAGAGGAGATTACAGTGGAATGTGTTACAAGTGTAGAGAGTCTAGCCACTTTTCTAGACACCGCGCTAACAATGGAAATGATGGTGGCGACGATAGAAGTTGTGGTCACTTTTCCTGAGTCTACCATATTCATGAAGGCTTATTTTTTGATATAACCTAACCCTTGCAGTGGGATGCAAGCAAAGGTTGGGTCTATATATTCATGCTTCAAAACCCCAACCTCATGGGTGGTTGAAAATAGATAATTTGGGTATGATGAGTCCACTTGCATTAAACCCAGATCTTCACATGCGGCTGAAAGTTGTAGCCAGAGTCTTCCTAGTCATTTTTTCTTCTTCAATCTAAAACTCAATTATCTAGATTAAATAAGCGGGTCAATATACTAAGTCCAAAATATCTAATGGAACATCACTTTGCCGCATTGTTATGATATCGTATGTAATAGGTTATAAGGTAATTATTATTTGACATTGACAGTTATGAATTTTTTTGTAATATGGTAGTGAGAGAGAGACTAATGATTTTGATTACTATCTGGATGCACTTGGCACCTAAGGAATGTACTTTTAATTTTTTTTAAATAGAAGGTACAATTTTTTCTTGGAAAAAAAATATGTGTTGTCATTTAATATATAAATAATGATGGAAAATATTTGATCTATGTTTCCATATATTTCATCTATTTTTGCATTAGAGTAGTTTGGTGTTTCATAAGAGTTATGTTGTATTAATATTTTTCAATAAAATTATTTCTTAGAGAAATAAAGTTGTGTACCACTTTCATTTACTATTCTTGAAGGTTATCTTTTAGTAACGAATTTCTTTATTCTCTTTAGATTAGGTTTAAGTCTAGCATTTAATTGATTTTTAAAGCCAATCAAGATGGAAAAATTACTTTTGAATTGATTTTTAAAGCCCATCAAACAGTTTTTGTACCATAACCCAAAGGATTATTCCATCCCAAATGGACATGAGTCTAATTGAACCTCTTCCTTAGGTTTAATCCCTACACTTGTAGATAGACTAATGAAATGTGCACATTTTTGTGGAATTCAAATTGCATAGACTATGATCCAAGTAATGGAAGTGTTCATGAAGGAAATTGATTGACTCCATGGATTTCCTAAAGTATTAGTAAGTGATAGAGATCCAAAATTCACATGAAATTCTTGGAAAGAGTTATGGAAGATAAGGGGAACAAGAGGGATAGTTATGACTTCATCATATCATCCACAAACAAATAGTCAAACATAAATAAATAACAAATATTTAGAAGGTTATATTCATTTATGTTATTTAGAGAAGCAATCTCAATGGGAAAAGTGGCTTTCTCTATCATAATGGTTTTATAATACTACCTATCACACATTTAGTAAGATGTCTACATTTGAATCTCTTTATGGATATATAATTCCTAATATCACATACTCTTTGCAGGATCATTCCAAAGTACAAGGAGCAGTCTCACATATGGAAAAGACTAAAGAAACTTTGAAAAATCTTAAAGAAAACCTTCAAATGGCACATAATAGGATTATGTAGCAAGAAAATCAACATCAAAGTGAAACACAATTTGAGGAGGTTGATTGGATATTTTTTAGAATACAACCCTACAAGCAATCTACTCTCATACAAAAGAAGAATCAAAAACTAGCTCCAAAATTTTATGGACCCTACAAGATTCTTTGCATGTTTGGATAAGTGACTTATTAGGTAGATATATCTTTTTCTCAATATATCTTTGCATGTTTTGGGACAAACTATGTCATTGTAGATGAAACTTCCAAAATTAGATGAAGGGAAGCTTATTCTTGAACTAGAAAAGTTATATATTGGCATTATCTATCCCTTTGGGATAAAACCAATATAGAGTACCTAATCATGTGGAACATGTGCCTATAGAAGAAACTACATGGGAAAATGATCATTTCATGATGAAACACCTTTAATTACAAGTTTTGAGACCAATTTTTTTTTAAAGAGGGGCTATGTTAAGGCTCTAACCCTCATTTATTTTTATTATGTTAGTTATGGTTAGGTCAAGTTAGTTATAGGTTACATCATCCTCACTTTATCTCCTATTTATAATTAATAAAATTTATTTATATGAGCATCTTGTTTTATGCATTGAATATATTTAAAATAGAAATTACCCTTTTGAATTATTTTTTCATTCTATTTTATGCTATTTGGATAGTAACATTTTATTATCTATTAGAAATTTCTCCAAATTTTAAACTTATAACCATTTAATGATTAGATAAATACAAAAAAATTAATTAATACTAGATTTAAAGCATTACAAAATTAATATTTTTAAGCAAATGTTAGAATTTTTTTAATTATTTAACATAACTGGAATTTTACAATGCTTTTTTTTCTTCATAAAAATTATCTTTTATATGTTAATGCTTGTAGGATTGAATTCTATATTATTGGAGACAAGTTTTTACATGCAACAAATAATAAATAGTATTGCCACCATGATATCCTTTATCTCAATTTTTTTTCAGGAAATAAAAATAACAATAAATTAGTCTCTTCTAATACTAATTATTTGATTTGTAGTTATTTCATTATCTACTTTCAATTAGTTTAGATTTTCATTTATTTTTTGAACATTAAATATTTTTTATTTTTAATATGGTGTTTTTATATATGAGGGTGAGAGTGAAAATGAACAAACTCCACAGTATTTGTATACATCTTCCGCCAACAATCACCCCAATATCGCCATTTCCCCATTTCCAAATGCTCTACCAATTCCTTCCACCAATCTGCTGGCAATTCCTTCCACCACTCATCAGCAACAACATCATCTACTCTTTTTCGTTTTCCAGTTATCCCTCTGCCTCCTTCCATTTTCGTTCTTTTCGCTCTGCGTCCTCGGACTCAACCCTCTCAAACCAAAATGAGAAATGGTGTGTTGACTCAACCCTAAATGAGAAAAGAAATGGCAGTTTTGACTCAACCCTAAATGAGAAATGGTGTTAAGAGCAAATATATATTTATATTTATTGTTAATCCGATTTTAACCAATAAATCCGACTTTACATTTTTCATTTATTGTTAATCGATTTTTGCAAGATTCCTTTGAACTACACTTTACATTTTTTWTTTATTGTTAATTTATTTTTGCACTACTCCTCCAAACTACATTAGATAGAGATTGTAGTTGATAATTTAGTTTGTTTATTTTACATTTTTTATAAACTAAATTAGATAGAGATTGTAGTTGATAATTTAGTTTGTTTATTTTACATTTTTTTATTTATTGTTAATTGATTTTTGAATTACATTTTTAATTAATTTTTACACTACTCCTCCAAACTACATTAGAGATCGTAGTTGAAAATTTAGTTTGTTTATTTTAAATTTTGTATTTATTATTAATTGATTTTTGAACTACCCTTTACATTTTTTATTTATTGTTCATTGATTTTTACACTACTCCAAACTACATTATAGATTGTAATTAATAATTTAGTTTGTTTATTTTGCATTTTTTAATTTTTTAATTACCCTTTACATTTTTTATTTATTGTTCATTGATTTTTGCATTACTACATTAGAGATTGTAATTGATAATTTAGTTTATTTATTTTACATTTTTAATTTATTGTTAATTGATTTTTGCACTATTTCTCCAAACTACATTAGAGATTAGAGATTGTAGTTGACAATTTAGTTTGATTATTTTATGATGAATGAACTTTTTTTAATTACATAGATCAATGTTACGTCCCCACTATGTTTTTAGTTGATAATTTAATTTGTTTATTTTATAATGGATGAACTTTTTTAATTGCATAGATCAATGTTGCATCCCCACTATGATTTTATGCTAGGAAATTATTTTTCAATTGACTTGAGATTTTTTATCCATACAATTACATTCTCACCATGTGTAAATTTAATATCTTTACACAATTGTTGTAACAAAAAAACTTCCTTAGAAGCTTTTGAAGTTGCAATGTACTAACTAAATAGTTTCCTTAGAAGCTTTTGAAGTTGCAATGTACTTTCTCTTAGTTTTGGAATGGGTAATTGTTTCTTTCTTCTTACTCTTTCAACTCATAGCTCCTTCAAATAATGCAAATATATATGCATTATTGGACTTTGTATTGTCCACATCACCTGTCTAGCCAATCATCATTGTCTTAAGGCCAATTTCAAGCCATACAATGATCTTTTCAATTGGCACATCACGAATTCTCTACATTCTACTACAAATCCTTCTAGTTGATTCATGGAGATTTCTTCTTTAAGCTCATAGTGAACAAAAGTTGTCTTAGCATCCATTTTCTCGAGTTTCAAATCAGAAGTCATTGTTAATGCCAACAACAATGTAATAGAAGCCATCGTGTCCATCGGAAAGAAGTTATCCTCATAATCAACACCCTCTACTTGAGAGTATCCCTTTGCTACCAAATGAGTCTTATATCCCTCCACAAAATCCTCTACATTATACTTATTCATGAACACCTATTTGAATCCAATCACCTTGCTTCCTTTAGGAAAATCTTGTAGATACCAAGTTCGGTTGTGTTCCAATGCCTTCATTTCTTCATCCATGGCTTCCTTTTAGTGAGGGGTTTCATCACCATTAATAACTTCTTTGAAATTTCTTGGCTCATCACCTATGGAAGATAAAGCAAAGTAACCAAAGTATGTTGGCTCATAGTCATACCTATTAGGTATCTTTCGCTCCTAAAGGGTCCTCCTCAATCTCCACCCTTGATCAAGCTCATCATGTTCAGGATGCACATTTTCAGTTGGATCTAATGGAAGATTTCCTATGGGTTGATATTCACCTCCTTTATTTGGAATTTATGCTTCCAACCCCTGTGACAATTGTTCAACTTGATCATTAACTCCGAATTGGAAATCTAAAATTATTACATATACCTATTCAACTGGTTCAAACTCTTCACAATGTTCTTCACAAGATTTCTCCTCCTTGAAGATCACATTATGACTACAGATATGATGATGCTCAAATGGAATCCATAACTTGTAGCTCTTGATCCTTCTCAATATTCAATAAATATGCACTTGATTGATTTATTGTCAATATTTTTATTGTTCACCTTAGGTACATTCATGTAAACCTCATACCTAAAAACCTCAAGATGTGAAGCATAGGGCTTCATTTCACTCCAAACCTCTATTGGTGTCTTGCCACCCAGAATTGAACTAGGTGATCTATTGGTCAAATAGTTTTCTTTAGCAATCACTTTAGCTCAAACTAGTGTTCACCTTCATGCCCCATGATTTCTCTATCAAGGTTTGATTCATCCTCTCAAAGAAAACATTTTTATTAGGAGCATGTGGCATGGTCTTTTTCCTTGCAATACCTTGAAATTTTCAAAAAAACTCAAAATTAGTTGAACAATGATGAACACCATTGGTGCTTCTCAAAGTATTTTCTTTCTTACCACTTTACCTTGTAACCAATGCAACAAATATCTAAATGGATCACTTTTATTTCTCATGAAGTAAACCCATAACTTCTATGAGAAGTAATCAATAGAAGTAATGCAATAATGAGATCCTCCAATGGGGACCACATCCATAGGCCCACAAATCTTAGAATGCACCAACTCTAGAACCTCTTCATTTTTTTTGCTATTCAAGGAACATTAAACCCTCTTCTACTTTTCAAGCACCTCATAGAACTCAAAAGAGTCCTTCAAATAATCAATTCCATGAACAATATTATTAGTGCATAGAGATTGTAGGTTTCTTTCACCAAGATGTCCCATTTGTTGATGCCACAACACCATGTTTGATGCCTTCAATGATGTCACTAATTTGTGTTTTTTTGTTGACAATTCCTTGTCGCTATCCATGACTTGAGTAGTCACATCCCAATTGTATGAAGCTCCAAGATGAACACCCTTTGCCAAAACCATAGCCCCTTGAACCAATCTACAACCTCCTATAGAGAACGTTGTATCAACCACTACATTGTCCATTAAAGGGATCACTAAAAGTAAGCTTCATTTCAATATTGGCACATGCCATACATTAGGTATTCGATCCATGGATCCATCTTTGTATTGGACTTTAACATTATCATTGCCAACAATTTCATAATTGAAATTATATCTAAGAAAGACTTTGCCTCCATGTTATTCTTCAAAATCCATGAAACACTCCATATAAGTAGTTATATGGAAGTAAGCACTAGAATCAACCAACCATACCTCCTCATGAACATTGGTTAATAAACATGTTGAAGAGAGATACATGATACCCCCACAAGTAGAAATATGAACCTTTCAATCCTCGTTATTTGCTTCTTTATCCTTCAAATGATCAACCTTTCATTCACTTTTCTTGTGCCATGTTTGATGACACCTCTAGCAAATATTGTCGCTTCATATATTTACTGGTGTATCTTCCTCTAGATCTAGATTTCCTCCACTAAAAATATCATCATATCAATCCTTAGAGTAACCCCTAGTTACCAAAGATTATGAGTCAATGTTTATTTTAGATGTTGTTCTTCTTATCTGTTTTTGTAGAAACTAACCCATGGTCTTATCCAACTTGAGAATATTCTACCTTTGTATCTTGGCTGATGGAAACTATCATATTCTCTAAAGAATCTGGAAGACTATAGAGAAACGTTATGCATCACTCTTTGTCCCTCACTTTTTCATCAACATACTTGAGTTGATTAAGAAAGATATTGAAGGAATTAAGGTGATTTGTAAACCTATCACCATCCTTCATCTTTAGATCATACATGAACTTATTCCATAAGAATATCAAATTCATAAGGGAATTATACTCATACAACAAGACAAGCTTATACCAAAACGTTTTTGATGTGGCTTCCTCTAACACATTTATTAATAAGACATTGGATAGGTTGGATCCTCCCCTATTATAATTTAGTAGGTTATATGCGGGAATCTATTAATACAATTGAAAAAGGAGGTGTCTAGTTTATTCGTTCTAACCCGGGGAATACAATATATGCATCTCGCAACCTTACCATCCTTGGATAGATGTACCTCTAAGTGATATAGGGAATTGTGTTGATAGAAGATGGACAAATAAACCAAATAGGGGTTATCTAAAAAAATGACTGAACTAAAATTATTTAGCTAGTCTCTCATGTTCTAAGCAATAGTCTCGGCATAGTGGAAAGAAGGGGTTCGGTGACTATGAAAGAGGTCCAGGAGAACTAACATGGATTTTCCAATGGTATATTCGTCATCTCTTCCTAGATAAAAGCTGAACATGGCCACTAATTCTTGGACCCAATTGGGAAATTATTCGGTTCATTAAGGTGGGGATTGTCTCAATGAAGGGATTAGTTTATGTAATAGCCTTATGAGCATATATTTTCTTTAGAGTTAGAATGAGGAAAGGTTTCCAATGATATTATATGGATATCATTAGTTATTTGAGAGAATTATCAATAATAGTGGCTATGGTATTGGTAGTGTTGAAAAAAACCTCATGCTTACCATTTGAAGTCATAACAATAGTCAAAGAGGGGTCATAATTTTGGGTGCATGGTTCTACAAATTCTAGGAAGGGGTGAGTTTTTAGGACTATGTGTTGGGTTAGACTAGAGGCCCAATAAGGGATCATCTCCTACTCCTATAAGAAATAACCATAGAAGACACAGATTAATTTTTCAGGGTGGAGTATTCCAGAGTAGGGGATCGCACTAGGGACTCAGTTGATGACAAAATGGAGGAGCTTATATGAGGATATGTCACTCATATTACACATAAGAATCAAAGAGTGGGTGAAGGACTCTTTGGAGGAAGCTCATGGAGTTTTCGACATGGAGGAGAAAAGTATGCAAAAGAGAAAAAAAAAACGATTGGATGGATGCTCATAGAATTATCCAAGAAATAATTAGTACTTAGGTGGTAGAGGTAGTTGTTGATCATGATAGTGGCAGAGGCATCGAATTCAAAGGCATTGAATTCAAATGATGGGATAAAGAGATATTCTACCTTTGTCATTTTTTCTATAGATCCTCTTTTCCTTTGGGTTTACATGCAAAATGGGTCGAGGAGGAGTGTTATTTTCCATGCTTTAATGGTTAGAAAACAACTACGTGCACCCATAAATTCCACATGTAAGCCTTAATTGGAAAATTTGCATACGATGTTCATCCCCTTTCCTTTGGGGGACATGTGGAAACCTTCCATTGAAGGGATGGATTTATATTGGGGGTCCTATAATGAACCTTAAATTTAATTCACCCATTCATGACTCTCTCTGGGGAATATCCATAGGATGGCATCAAAATATCTAGTGTTATTGATGGTGAATCTAGTGAGGGCCTATAAGACATTGATCTATATGAGTGGGATGATTCTTATCCATTCATGTATTTTCCATCACTTATGAACCCTGATGAGGGAAAAAAACCAGGGATGGTCGTGAGTTGTCAATTTGATGCGCAAAACAATCCTTGGTTGTTTCTAGATTTTCGAACTTTTGAAACCTCACCAAACTTAAAATATCACAATATGTTGAGGATTATCAATATAATTAGTGGGGTTATTCTAGACTATCTATACATATTTCCATTTTGGGTCCCCTCTCCATTTTGAAATCCTTCTAGACATCATTGGTCATTGATCTAACAAGCAAGGTGATTCATGGTCATTCACAACATTCTCTAACTTTTAGACACACACTCACTTATTTTCTCATGGACAGATAATAGTCATTGATCTAGCTTTTGTGGGAGTATTGTTGGTCATCCCTAGGACTTATGAAACTTACTCAAACATTTCATGCCTCACCTGATTTTCTCAAAGGTGTTTCTCATGTAGGGTAGGTTAATAGAGGGGGTCTTGGGACTTCTTGTGGAATATTTCTCAAGGGATTAAATGAGAAAACCAAGGTACATTGGGATGAAGATAAGGATACATGAATTTCCTCTTAATGAAGGATTTTAGCTAAGATAATTGGGATTTACATTAGAGATTGATAAAAGCTTTGGTAGGGTGTTCTACGGGGACAACAACCCACATATCATAAATGTGTGCATGATTATTTAGGTGGCATAGTGGATACATGTGGACCTGTTCAAACCCCCATCTTTGTCAATACCAACAATTTTAGTATTCCATAATTCCCATTAAGATTATGGACCCTCTTTAAAACCCAAGGATAGTTCATATGGAGACCACCTTTATATTGGTTTTCAATTGTCCATTTATATAGAGAATCCAAGGGGTTTCATTTCATATCCAAGAAGAAAGAGCAATATTATGTTGCCAAAATTTCTTTGGAGATATTTAGAGCCATAATCTAGATTTATCCACTATATTGAGTTTCTTACCTTTGGCTTGCTTCTACCATTGTTCATCTACAAAAATAATGTTCCTACTACTACCTACCATATTTGGAAATCAGGCATACAAGGAGGAAAAGGACCCTCTCAAGGAGAACTTGGGGCCTACTTGTTGTAAAATTTTCCTAGGTGATGTTTTGTATCTCTTTATTTATCCATTGTATAAATCAAAGTATTGTTATCCCCCCCCCCACCCACCCATATACTTGTGTTTAAATTTTATTTAAAGCAATGAATCCATATTTATGATGCTTTATTTTTTTCATACATAAATAAGGGTCAAGGGTAATTCTTGTGTGAACCTCCTTCCATTCATTTTATTGTGTATGTACCTAGTTGAAGTTAACAGCTAAATTAGGGATTTTTTCATATTAATCCAACAGATTACCCACAACACCCCCTCCTTGCCCTTGGCCCACCTTGTGGTTTGGTGTTTTCCACCAATCGAGATGAAGTATTTTTCATTCTCTTTACCTAAGCTTAGAAACCCGTGAATTTATGTGTACTATGTATATTGGTTCCACAAAAATTGATGTGAACATTTACATGGGTTTAGGAATATTTATATAAAAGAGGATAGTGTTGCATATTGTGGTCATACTCTCTACAAATATCGCAATATTATTGATGTAGCCAAAGCCTGAGATTCATTCACAAGATCAAATAAACCATGAAAACACAAGAGAATGGAAAAAAACTCTCTTGTATTCCTTATCCATCCTAACTATTGCAATCGAAGTTCAACCCCTTGTAACTACTATCTGGGATTTTTGAAAACAACTAATTTTAGAAAACAACTATTTTTCATAAAAACAGCTAAATTTAGAAAATTATCGCATGACTTTGAAACTAACCAATAAATGAGAGATAACTAGTGTGACACTATTTTTCAAATCTCTTTTCTGATTAATCTCATAAACTGATAATTGAAAAATTAAAAATTCTCGTAAAAACACTAAAACGCCAATTTAAGGCCTTATGTGTAGGAATTTGGCCCTGAAAAAGTGTTGAAACGATGTCCAATCAGATAAATCTAATTGACATGGAAGTGAAATCTTCGAGACACAACTCCCTATAAAATTTTATCCCAAACAGATAACTGAGCCAAAAGTTATGACCCTCGAAAAATCCCCGAAAAATCCCTGCATCATTCTCTTCTGGTTGAAAAGAACGCAGCTCCTACAAGTTATTGTCTTCAAGTTGTTTGCATTTAGTGGGATATAGATTTAGTAAGTCACCCTCTATAATTCTCGTACTCTATGTTGGTGCTACACCTTCCCATTGGACCAAATATCGGTTGTATTGGCCTTGTCAAGTATGAAGGGTCTTATTATCTAAAATATGTGCAATATTTTCATTTTTCTTGCTTGGAATGGCTTGTTTCCAATCCACCTCTGCCTCATTGTCATCACCCAGATTGTCCCCATGGAATATATACAAATCATAAATGTTAAACACAGGGGAGTTATCAAGGTCAGCTGGTAAATCGACCTTATAAGCATTGTCATTGATTTTCTTGAGAATCTTGCATGGACCAATTTTCTTATATGCCTTTATGCACAATAAGGAAAAAAGTAAGTAAAGGCCAAGACATAGGAAATACAAAAGTAGTTGTAATTCCCCACACTTGAATTTAGAAGCGCTCAAGTCTTTCCCGAGGTATGATACTTCTATCATTTTCCTTTGTCTCACAAACTCCTATTTTATCCAGGATGGAGACAATGAACAGTGATATCTTAGGCAACAAATAATAATAAATCAACGGGAAAAGTCAGAATAAATCGTTCCTAACTTTTATATTTCTATTTACTGAAAAGACTAAAATACAAGGTTGGGCTCATTTCTCCTAAGGAATAATAAAGGGGTAATGTGATCTTCAATTTGTGGTAGGTTCCTCAAGGAAACCGCTCCTTCCATAAATAAACCATCACCAAATCACCTTCATTCAATACCTGGTATCGTCGGTGAGCATCTTTGATAATTTTGTTTTGTTCATTACTAACCTGCAATTTTTGTCTCACATGTTGTTGGAACCATTTAATGTGTTCTGCAAATGCTTCCCCATCATCATTGATCCTATCCCCAAGTGGTAGCTGCACAAAATCTAGCACACCCATAGGATTTCTACCGTAAACAACCTGAAATGGAGATTTACTATAGATCTATTCACTGAACTATTGTAGGAAAATTATGATTGAGGTAAAGCCAAATCCCAATGCTTGGGATTCTCTCCAACAATGCTCTGTAACAGGTTTCCCAAACTTTGATTTACCACCTCGGTTTTCCAATTTGTTTGGGGGTGATAGGCACTGTTGAACTGTAATTTAGTCCTCATTTTCTTCCATAAAGTCCTCCAAAAATTACCCAAGAACCGCGTATATCTATCATAGGTAATAGTTTTTGTAACCTCATGCAATCTAACAACTTCTCAAAAAACAATTATGCCACCTGCGATGCATCACTAGTTTTCTTGCAAGCAATGAAATGAGCCATTTTAGAGAACCTATCAACAACCACAAAAACAGAATCATTACCTCATTGTGTGTTTGGTAACCCCAACACAAAATACATGCTCAGATATGTCCATGGACCTGTGGGCACTGGCAGTGGCATATACAACCCTATGCTCTGTGAGTTTCCTTTAGACATTTGACAAATATGGAATCGTGCCACATACCTAGTTATATTGTTTTTCATCTTCGACCAGTAATAGTTGTATTTGATTAAGGCTAGTGTCTTATCATTTCCAAAATGTCCTGCCAAACCACTACTGTGAAGGTCTCTCATAATATTTTTTCTCATTGAACCAATTGGGATGCATAGTTTTTTTTCCTTTGAAGAGGTAGCAATCTTGCATAAAATGTTCACCTTGATTAAGATCCATGTTCCCAGTGACTAGATTCTTTAATTGTTCCACAATCTCCTGAAAATCATTATCATATGCCTAAAGATCCTTTAATGCAGCAAACCCAATTACTTGATTTTCCATGGTTGTCAAAAGAACAATGTGCTGACTCAAAGCATATGCGACTTGATTTTTTCGTCTTGATTTGTGATTCAAAACAAAGGTGTAGCCTTGTAAGAAAGAGACCCATTTTTCATGTCTATTGTTCAATTTATTTTGGGTGTTTACATATATTAATGCAATATGTTCAGTAAATAACACAAACTCCTTCATCATTAGATAATGCCTCCAATGTCGCAATGCTTGCACAATTGCATAAAATTCTACATCATATGTGGAGTAGTTATTTCTTACCACATTCAATTTTTCACTAAAGAATGAAAATGGTCTACCTTCTTGGTTAAGTACATATCCAATGCCTACATGTGAAGCATCACAATCTACATCAAACACTTTATCAAAATTTGGTAAGGCTAATATGGGTGCCTCAATTACCTTCTTCTTCAAAAACTTAAAACTTTCCTCAGCTTCCTTGGTCCACAAGAATGTCTTGCCTCTTGTGCAATCTATTATGGGTGCTACAATACTGCTAAAATTTTGAATAAATTTACTATAAAATGTGGCTAACCCATGAAAACATCTTACCTCTGTGATGCTCCTGGGACTAGGCCACTCCAAAATTGCTCTAACCTTCTTTAAATCCATCTTGCCTCCCTTTGTCGAGATGAAAAAACCCAGGAACTAAAACTTTCTTGTAGGAAACTACATTTCTTCAGGTTTGCATAAAGTTGATGTTTTCTTAATGCATCCAATATAATTTTTAAATGTTGCAAGTGATCTTCTTTTTTGTTACTAAAAAATAGGATGTCATCAAAATACACAACACTAAACTTACCAATATAAGTTTGAAGCACAGTATTCATCAACCACATGAAAGTATTAGGGGCATTGGATAGCCCGAATGGCATCACCATCGATTCATATAGTCCATCCCTGGTATTGAAGGCATTTTTCTAGTCATCCCCATCCCGAATATGGATTTGGTGGTATCCACTTCGCAAATCAATCTTACTAAAATATTTAGCTCTAGATAGCACATCCATCATGTCATCCAACCGCAGTATAGGAAACCTATATTTGATGGTAATTTATTTGATTTATCTTCTATTTGTGCACATCCACCATGTATTAACCTTTTTTGGAGTCAATAATGTTGGTACATCACATGGACTCATGATTTCTCTTACCAAACCTTTCTTTATGAGTTTCGTCACTTGTCGGTTGAGCTTTGCATGTTGTGTAGGACTCATCCTATAGTCTTCCTGATTAGGTAAATATGATCTTAGGATCAGATCAATGTGATGTTGAATATCCCTCTTTGGTGGAATACCATCAGGTAATTCATTAGGGATAACATCAACATATTCTTCTAGTAACTTGGCCACTTCAATAGGAATTGGTATGTCTTCCACGACTCCTTTTTGAAAAATTAACGCATAGAAGAATCTCGTTGCCTTTGTTTCCTTAATAAACTCTCTCTCTGACAACATATTCTCAATTTTCCCCTCATCCTTAAGGGGAAATAAGACGACTTTCGGTCCATCCTTCCAAAAGGTGTAGGTATTATTTCCTCCATCATGCATGACTTTTTTTTCATATGCCAAGGCATCCCCAATAATAGATGGCATGCATCCATCAGAATAACATCACACCATGCTTCATATTTATAAGTATTACCAATGAAAAACTTGATCAAACATATTTTATTAATGGTGACTTCATTCCCTTTTTTAACCATGCAATTCGGTAAGGATGGGGATGTGTTTCACAACGTAATTTTAACTTATCTACCATCTCTTTGGAAACCATATTCTCACAATTTCCACTATCAATAATGACTTGACATACTTTTCCCCCATAAGTGCATTGGATTCAAAAAATATTTTTTCGAAGCCAAGAAGCTTCATTGTCGCTAACCTACCTTTGCTCTTTTTAGGGAATCGCCATTAACCTCTGTATCATGAGACTCTCCCCCATATCAGGTGGGACTTCAGATTCAGCTCCTTCTTCTTCATTCTCAAATTGGACCAAGTTCAAACTAGGTTGTTTTCCTTGCTTCGACTCTTGCATGTTATAACTTGGGCATTCAAATGCTCGATGACCCTCTACACCACACCTGAAACACACATATGGTCCTCCTCTGGCACCACCGTAACCTATACCCCTCTGAAATCCTCTTCCTTGTGGTTGATTCAGGTTACTTTGTCGAGTATCTTCTGCTTTCTCAGCTCCTTGGGATGATTCGCCTCTGTCATAGTTAAAACCACCCTATGAGGAAGACGATGTACCCCTCCTTTCTCCTTTATTCCTTTGATCAAGTTGTCGATTTAGATTTTCCTCAACCTTTAAGGCTAATTGATATGCCTCTTCCATGATGTGGACTCTATGCATGCTTAGTTCATCTTGAATAGAAAATTTTAAACAATTCACATACCTTGTAGCCAGCTTCTCATCAATTTCCTGGAGATCCACATTAATGGACAACTGATAAAACTCGTTTGTGAGTTCCTCCATGGTGGACAGGTTCAGCTTCAAGTTCAGAAATCTACGAAAAAGGGTCTGGGCATAGTATAGAGGCAAAATACATTCTCACAAATTTTTTTCTATCTTGCTCCAAGTCTTAATTTTGTCTTTTCCTTTTCTTACTTTATCTTTCTAGACATGATACCACCATATCATGGTGTGACCCTTCATCTCGGTGCATGCAAATTTCACCATCTTTTCCTCTGACATAAGTTGTCATTCAAAAATGTATCCATGGCATTCAATCAATCTATTAACTCATATGGTTTAAGATTCCCTGCATATTCTGAAACTTCCACCTTGATCCTATCATTTCTCTCTTCTAGAGCCTTGAGCATCCTTTCTTCAAAAGACACATGCTATAATTGTTCTTCTTCGTGTTCTTCAGGTTCTTCTTCATGATCTATATGTTAATATACATTTCCTTGATCTGTCTCCTCATCGAACACTTCTCTCGGTATTATTCTTTGACTAGCCAACATGCTTGTAAGATACGCTACTTGCCTTTGGAGGTTTTGCATATCTTTGGGCATCTAAGAAAGACCTTCTCTTCATCTTCCTCTCCCAACCATCTTCCCACTCTGATACCAAATGATGTAGCCAAAGATTGAGATTCATTCACAAGATCAAATAAACCATGAAAACACAGGAGAATGGAAAAATAACTCTCTTTTATTCCTTCTCCATCCTAACTATTACAATTGAAGTTCAACCCCTTATAACTACTATCTGGGATTTTTGAAAACAACTAATTTTAGAAAAACAACTATTTTTTAGAAAAACAACTAAATTTAGAAAACTCTCGCATGACTCTAAAATTGACCACTATCTAAGAGCTAACTAGCTTGACACTATTTTTCAACTCTCTTTTCCAATTAAGCTCATAAACTAAGAGATAATTGATAATTGAAAAATTAAAAATTCTCGTAAAAACACTAAATCCCCAATTTGAGGCCTTATATGTAGGAATTTGGCCCTGAAAAAGTGTCAAAACAATGTCCAATCCGATAGATACGATCGGCACGGAAGAGAACTCTTCGAGATGCAACTCCCCATAAAATTTCATTCCAAACAGATAAGCGAGTCAACGTTATGACCCTCAAAAAATCCCTGAAAAATCCCTGCATCAATTCTCCACTATACACATGCCGAAAAAAGTATTGATGAAGACCCTTGTGCAATTCCAATTGAAGGTAGACCTAGAGATGGTCCAACTAGAGGGCCCCACACAACAAGCCTCCTTTAAGTAGAGGGAATTAATTTTCATGATGTCCCTCCACTTTACAATTGGTACACTACATGTATTCTATTCTTGGATTAACTTTAGTGAGCTATTGAATTTGTTATGTTAGGGTTGTAATCTGTGTATGAAATTGAGCCATCCTGGAGATACAATTGATGCTATGATACAACTATTCGCAGGACACCCTACCATATATTCTATTCTCATGGCTTGTTCCAATGCTTTTCTTGGGGTTGCAACCCTTTGTTGCATTAGAGGAATTATGGTCATGGGAGGAAATCCTCCAATGAGCCACTCTTCATGTTGCATATCATGTATTTGATAAGTTATCCTATTAATTAGATCCTAAAACATTGAGCATTTCCCATGCAATCTCTTCCACTATTTGCTTAATTTCCTTCAGCTTAGCAATACTCTGTTACTTCAACTTAGGTTGGTGAAATTCAGAAATAAATTGTTTCTTCACTTGATTTATAGTCGACCTTATGGACTATGCATGAACTTCATATATCATTGTAAATATCTTCCACATAGATTTGTCTATAACTCCACTATATTTGATTCTAGGGTAGTACCCTTAGGATTCCATATAATTTTGAGAAGAAACCAATGTTTCTTGAAACCTCTTTACCTTACTTGAAAACTCAGGTAACCTTAATGTGGATTCTCCTTGTGTTCTTGAAATACTAATAGAAGCAATTATGGATAAAATGAATCCTCTAGATCTTGATTATGATTGATGGGTGTTCTATATGCACTAAAAACACATTAAAAACCCTCAATTAAATTGTCAACCCGAGGTAAGTAAACTTAGAGTTGTAGAAAAATATATGCCAAGGTAAAAGGATTGGAGGTAGTATAGTCTAATTAAGGAAGTGGCTATCTAATCAAGCAAAAACTACTAACGAGAAAATCCTACTAAAGAAAATTAAACTAGGTAACCTAAGTAACCTTTGGACCAAGGATCGATGGATAGTTCTAGGGAAATAAATGAAAACCCTACTTAAAGAAAACTAGTTCATTCATAACAATAAGAAAAAGAAAACTATTCATCTAATAAGCAAATAGAAAACTACTTTAACTAGCCTACTTAAATTCAATAAACAACTATCCTACGAAAGCAAGTAAATAAACAATCAACTATACTATCAAAGCAAGAATAGACAAGTAAGCAATTAACCTATTAAAGCAAGTAAATAACTAACTAACCTAGGATAACTTCTATAGAAAGTAAATTAATTAAGACTACTCAATAAGCAACTAACTAAGCTAAGAGACAAGTAAACTCTATTCTTAAGCTAATCTTCACAACTATTTCTAATTCACAAAAGGAAATCTACTTAATTGAAAGAAAGAAGAATTAACAACTAATTTTTAATCTATGATATGCAAACTACTCTTTAATCTACCAAAGAAAAAGACTATCTATCCTACAAAAGCAAGAAACTTATCTTCTAATCTATGAATGCAAGAAACTATCTTTTAACCTATGAAAACTCAAATATAATGTTGATGGTTGTGTGAATGTCTCTGGTGTCTTATAATATCACGATGGCACTTTGTTAAGCCCTAATATTGGCTCATTACCCCTTAATTGGGGCATATTATATTAGTAATTTTATTTTATTTATGT
>JZKD02S1601183.1:99762-114813 GCA_000966675.3 Picea glauca
GGTTCAAGTTGTGTGGAGTTCTTTTGTCCTTGTAAACGCCAAAACCTAAAGTGGCCCCACAACCTGATCAAATTTCGTTATTTGGCGATTATCATTGTATGTTGTTCATGCATAAAGCATTACCAAATGCTGAAACCCAATATTGGTTGGGCCCCATACCTTTTCATGATTTCATGATTCGGCGTTTGACATTGTGTAATGTTTTTGCATCAGGAGTTAGTAAACCCCAAAACTCGAAATTGTTGGGCCCACACCCTAATCACATTTTGCAAGTCGAAATTTCTTATTTCATTTTGTTTGTGCGTCATGTGTTCGTAAACCCTGAAATTCCAAACCGCAAAACCCCAAAGTGTTGGGCCCATAACCTTTTTTCATTTTGGGATTCGGCAATCCGCGTGGTCTTTTGTTTTTGTTTTCGGTGTTTGTAATCACCGAAACCTGATTGACCTCCGTTTGTTTTTTTTCACACACACACACACACACACACACACAAATATATATATATATATGGGTAGACATTTTTCATATATAAAGGCACACATCGCAGTAGAGTAATTAACTAAGATTTATTCCATATACCAGTTGAACAATCATGATTTCTTTTAGGAGATAGCCCTAATCACAAGTGACTAAGATATATATACGTATATTTAAAGTACAGAAGTGACCTTACGAATACCAAGAATTATTATAGACCATCTATAGTAGTAACACATCTTTGTATCAACTGGTGTTTAATGAAAAGTTATAGGTTGAAATGTTGGAAAATTATTGGAGTGAATCGAATTAACACAGTTTAATTACCAGAACTAATCACAACAAGAATGATAAAGTCACGAAATGAGAAACCACAACTTAATCACCATTTCGGAGTTTCGGATACTGGGAGTTGGAGGTGTCAAGGACACTCATGACAAGAATGATAAAGTCGTGAAATGTTGAAAGGGACTATTGTGAGTCTCGAAAACCGGAAAGGAAAAACTCTGAAATCTCATCAACCATCCATGTCAGTGCGTTATGTGAACCTTTTGATCACTTCGGATATTTTGTGATCATGAATTTTGTAATGTTGGAGTCATGATGACAAGAAGGGAAAAATGTTGAAAACCCCGTCAGCCATTCGATTAACAAAAGATGGGATTAGATTATGGAGTTTTGTGAACCATTGATCAGGCCCCATTTCAAGGATTGCGACTTGCCGAAATGCTTAAATGTTGAAATGTGAAAGGCATTTTGATTAGGCTCGTGGTCACAGCCAGTGGGCATATGGAATAAGCCTGAGACTCGATACTTGAAATCCAATGGTGCAAGTGAATTTGAATATGATCAGAGGATTATGAAATATTCGTAATCTCAGTTTAACCAGAAGGCATTACCTAACCCCTATCCTATATTCAGATATTTACAAAAAAACTATAGGGGTCTGTTTATATTTAAACTTTTCGCAGAGGAGTATAGACTAATACTCTACTTTTACCTAAGTCTGTTTGGTCGTTTTCATCGTGTGATTATGTGTATGGACTAACGCATGAGGAATAGGCCATCAACCCCCAAAGTGATTTGTATTGTAAACATATGGTAATGGGTTATTTGTAGGGTCTAATGTGTAAGGACTTGGCCATAAAGTCCCAAAGTCATTTGGGTTGTTAAGGATGTGGTAATGGTTATAAGTACAAACATATTAGAAAGTAATTGTAATTACAGAAATTGAAATAAACATTGAAATGAGAAATAATCACTTATCATTGATCATAAAACTTTAAGTTGAATTGTAATGATAGTCGATGATAGGAAGGACTCTTGAAAACTTTTAGACTTAAGCTTTATAACAAAAAGCTTACTTGTTTGAATCTCAAACTATTCAAGGATATTTATACAAACAAATGTTTTTTTTTAGACAGTTTTTGAGGTATATTACATATGGTATGAGAGAAAAAGCTACAACACTGGGCCTAAACAGGGCCACATTAGTTGCTTAGTATTTATTCTAATTTATGTAAAACCAATAAATCTTATGGGTACAAATAGAAAGCCCTTTCTGTTTTTGTAAATTATGGCAGCTCAGGAGGGTGCAAAAATCAAGATGGAAGGAAATCTCCAGCAAGGACCTCCTGGAGATCCAAGACAGAACAGTGATGGAAGCTCACCCACGGAGGTGTTGGAAACAATGAGGAATCTTATTATTGAACTGCAAGTTTTCAAGGCCAAGAATGAAAAATTGAAGAAAGCACAATAGGAATAGCAAGAGATAAATGAAGTCCTACTGCATAGTATAGTAACCAAGAAAATCCCAAACAATGATAACCATGATGAAGAAGTCAGCAAAAGGGCCTCCAAGAATTGTAGATCAGAAACAGAAAAAGGAGACAGTTCGTCTGAAGGGACACCTTCAATTGAAGACAAAACTATGCCAGATAGAAAAAGAAAACAAGTAGACCACCTTGAAGGAGAATTTAACAAGATTAAACCAGCTACCTTTGATGGAGAATCTAGGACAGGAGAAGAAGTTGAGGCATGGTTGTTGGACATCAAAAAATACTTCCAGATCTACAACTATTCCAGCAACATGAAGGTCAGAATGGCCATCTACAATCTGAAGGGGAAGGCCAACATTTGGTGGCAGGACTTGAAATTGTCCAAGGGCCTAAAGGATAAATAGTTGGAATGGTATGACTTTAAGAAGTATTTTAAGAAACAATACCTTTATGAAAGCTATTATGAAAGGAAGACGAAAGAATTTTATGAGTTACAACTTGGACAGATGATGATGGAGGACCTTATAAATAAATTTATGGAACTACTAAGGTTCGTACCATACATCTGAAAGGATAAGTTAAAAATCCAGTGATTCTTAAGCCTTTTACCACATTCCTACAGGGACAAAATTGAGTTTGACAACCCCAAATCCTTGAGTGAGATATTCAGGAAAGCACGAATGTGCTATGACTAGTATAAACAATGGGTAGAGTTTCCCAAGGCCTAGAAAGATAAGAAGCAATATCGAATGAACCAACGAAAGAAGGGATACCAGCCAGCTCCTTATTGGAATGCAGCAAAAATTTTCCCAAGGAATGATTTTCACTCCAATCATTCGAATACTCAAGGTAGTGGTAAACTAGTAAACCTGGGAACGAAGAAGTTTGGGGACAACTCCCACGAGCCATTAAAGTGTTGGGAGTGTGGAGAGCCTCATCTAAGGAGGAATTGTCCATGTTTAACTTCAACAAACAAAACTATTGTTCATAATCTATAGGAAGCCTCAATAGTGGGAGACGTGGGAAAAATCTTGCATCAGATAAATGTAGCCACGGATGGTCGACAAGCTGAACACTATTCCTCGGTGGTAGGAATCGAAGGTAAAATCAATGACACTCGAATTTCTATTTTAATTGACCCTGGAGCTATGTTAAGTTATATTACTCCTAATATAGTAGAGTCAAATAAACTTAAGAAACTGAAGCATGCAAAATCATGGCTGGTACAACTAGCAACAAGTACTAAAAGAAAAGTAGTTGACTTTATTTCTAATTTTGAGTTCAACTTAGGTGGTCAAAATATAAGGACCAATATGAAAATCTTACCACTAGGATCTTATGATATGATTATCGGGATGGATTGGTTGGAACAACACAAAGCAATACTATACTGTTATACAAAGATACTTAGCTATAAAGATGATTTTGAAACTATTAGAACAACCCAAGGCATACCAAAACCTGTATCAGTCCGACAATTTTCAGCGACACAACTCAAGAAATGTATTAGAAAGGGATGTCAAGTTTATGCCATCCAAGTGACGAATCTATTAGAAAAAGAAGATATGCCAAAGTTAGAAGACTTTGCTATCCTACGTGAATTCAAAGACATGTTTGTGGATGAGATACCATAATTACCTCCTAGAAGGGAAATAGACTTTTCCATAGACCTACTACCCAGTTCAGTCCCTATCTCAAAAGAACCTTACCGAATGAGTCTACCAGAACTGACAGAATTAAAAATCCAATTACAGGAATTGTTGGACAAAGAGTATATCAGACCGAGTGTTTCACCATGGGGGGCACCAGTCCTCTTTGTGAAAAATAAAGACGATACTCTAAGACTATGTATCGATTATAGACAACTGAACAAAATGACCATTAAGAACAAATACCCCTTACCAAGGATAAATGATCTGTTCGATCAAGTTGGTGGGGCCAAGATCTTTTCAAAATTGGATTTATGATCCAGTTATCATCATGCTAGGATAAAGGATGAGGACATAAACAAAACAACTTTTCTAACAAGATATGGACACTATGAGTTTGTAGTCATACCTTTCAGACTCACTAATGCACTAGCCACATTTATGTGCTTGATGAACAACATTTTCAGTCAGTACTTAGACAAGTTCGTAGTAGTATTTATCGATGATATTCTGGTCTATTCTGAAACGGAGGGGGAATATGAAGAACACTTATGAATAGTTCTGTAAACATTAAGGAAACAAAAACTATATGAAAAATTCGACAAATATGACTTTTATCAAAAATAAATACAATATCTAGGACATGTCATTTCCTTAGAAGGTATTGTCGTAGACATAGAAAAGATAAAATACATTATGGAATGGCAAGTACCTAAGGATGTGGAAGATATCCGGTCATTCATGGGAGTCATTGGATATTATCACAGATTTATAGAAGGGTTTTCCAAGATAGCCCACCCTATCATGTCACTACAAAATAAAGGAACCAAGTTTAGCTGGTCACAAAAGTGTCAAGACATCTTTAACAAGCTGAAAGAATTATTGACATCGACACCCATTTTGAAGGTAGAAGACCTAGATAAAGACTTCACATTTTGTGTTGATGCAAGTAAAGAGGGACTAGGTGGTGTCCTAAGTCAGGAAGGGCATGCGATTTGTTACGAGTCCCAAAAATTAAAAGAACATGAGCGAAATTATGTCACTCATGACCTAGAATTGGCGGCAGTAATACATGCCTTAAAAATGTGGTGACACTATATAATGGGCAAAAAATTCCTACTATTGACAAATAATAGCAAGGTGAAATATCTTCTTAACCAACCAGATCTTAATGCAAGACAAGCAAGGTGGCTATCCTTCTTGATCAAATTTGACTTCGGGTTCAGACATATCAAGGGTAAGGAAAATAAAGTAGTTGACGCTTTAGGCAGAAGAGTCCATGGGTTAATTGAGATAAACATCAGTAGGGAAGAAAGTGATATGGAACAAAGAATAAGGATGGCAGGTATTAACGTTGTAAATTACACTAAGATAATGACATAATTACAAAACAATGCCGCCAACTCTTAAAAACCATATCTGAGCATCGACAAGAAAGGACTAGTATGACTTAAAAATAGACTTTACATACTAGATTCAGCAGAATTGAAATCAACAATTTTGGACGAAGTGCATAAGAAACTGTATTCTGGCCATCCAGGTTACCAGAAAACAATAAAAACACTTAGAAAACTATTTTTTTGGCCTAGCATGAAGGGCGGAACAACAGAATACTTGGCTAGGTGCCAATATTTTTAGTAGGTTAATGCCGAGCACCAACATCCAACCGGCCTATTATAGCCATTACCGGTACCAGAATGAAAATGGGAGACTATATCACTGGACTTTATAATATGTTTGCCTAAAAATCGGAAATACAATGATTATATCATGGTTGTAATCGATAAACTCAGTAAGTCTGCACACTTTATTCCTGTAATGTCTACTTTTAAAGCTATAAACATTTCTGAAATATTCATGAAAGAAATTTTTAAACTACATGGTATTTCTAAAATGGCGATTTCAGATAGAGACGTAAAATTTACATCTTCTTTTTGGAAGGAATTGTTTGCAGGGATAAACACTAACTTGAATTTTAGTACAAGCTATCATCCACAAACAGATGGATAGATCGAAAGGACAAACCAAATCATAGAGGATATGCTTCGCATGTATGTAAGAAAAAAACCAAGCAAGTGGGAAGCCTACCTGCACTTGGTAGAATTTGCATATAACAATGGGTACCGAACTTCAACTAAGTTGAGCCCTTTCGAAATACTATATGGAAGAAAGTGTACGACTCCAATTAGCTAGGATAACCGAGTTGATAGACTCATGATTGGACTAGAGATGCTCCAAGAAATGGAGAACATGGTAAGAAAGGTACAACAAAAATTGAAAGAAGCACAGGACAGACAGAAGAGCTATGCAAATCAGAAAAGAAGACATTTGGAATTTCAAGTAGGAGACCATGTTTATTTGAAGGTCAAATCCCAAAATAGCTCATTGAAGTTAGGGAATTGTGCTAAGATCGCACCCATATTTTGTGGGACCTTCGAGATACTAGCTCAAATTGGACCCGTAGCATATCAACTTGCACTTCCAACTAATCTAAGAATTCATAATGTATTTCCTATTTCGTTGCTGAAAAAGTATATTCAGGACCCTACTCATAGAATTGATTGGAACTTGGTGCAGGTGGAGCTCGAAGGCAAGTTCTAGGTGGAACCCCTGCGCATTCTGGAATGGAGAGAAATAACACTTAGGAATAGAGCCATCGCCGAGGTAAAGGTGCAATGGAAGCACTTTAGTCCTGAGGAGGCCACTTGGGAGTTGGAGGGATATTTGTGGAAATCGCATCCAATCTTGTTCCAGGAAAGGAGAAAACACTGAGGATAATGTGTTACTAAAGGGGGAAAGGATGCGACATCCCCCAAAAGATAAAATATTTTTGAAATTTAAAATTGATGGAAATTTATTCCGTTTTTAGTAAATTCAAATTTGGAGAATTTTTTCCATTTATGGCAATTTTGAATTTCGAATTTGGTAATTGTAATTAATTATTTTGAGTGTTGGGAAGAGACCTGATTTGACCCAACTAACTATTTGACTATGACACTTGTATAGAAACATAATATTTTATATTGATTACAGGAGGACAAATGGAACAACCGTGTTAAATTTAGCTGACCATGACTCCATGAGTGGGGAACATGTTGGAACTACCTCTGGGCTAATTATTACAAGTGGCAAATCAGTGATTTGGCTATTGGTAGCCCCTAAAAATCATGGATTTAGAAATATGTGAAAATTCCCAAGAGAGATAAAAGACCTGGGCAAATGATAAGTAGCATATGAGTGGAGGGAAGATGCTGCCAAATATGCTGGGAATTGAGACTTTTGATTTACTTGCCGTTATGAAAATTGATTGACTGTGAGGCAAGGGAAAATTGTTGGACGTGTAGGACATTGTTGAAGAGAAGCTTTTCCAATTTCACCCTCATGGATTCACGGCCAGGCTAGGGGGTGAATCGAGAAAGTAGTTTGGCTGCCCTATTCTAGGATTGGGAGGAACGTGGTTGTTCCCTTTGTTTTTCCACAAGCTGGTTCAGATATGTAAACCTTTCCTTACTCTATTGATGCAGAGAGGTCCAACCTATCACCCCGCGGGGTCTCTCCTCCTGACCTCTTGCTCACAGGACCGATTCTAATCCCCTCTTCATCCCGAAGAACTCGAAGGTTCTTTTATTTCCCTATCGGGAAATCTGCACCCACAGAAATCTTTCCCCGAGGTCTCCCCTTTACCACAGAGAAATCCGCTAAATATCGCTATCTCTCGAGCTCATGACTCAAGCCTCCAAACTTTCCTTTCAAATATTGTGATACCCGATATGACGTTACGGGTATGGCTCCTTCCACCTACAACCGTGGGTTAGGATAAATGTTAGCACCTCTCTCGACTTCGCGACCTCGCTACCTCGCGGCCTCGCTAGTTGAACCGTCGAGTTTTTAACCTCCTAGTCCACGAGTCCCCAAGATGTGTGGTCCCACCTTATGCTCTGCCACGTACCCATACGAACCCTGACTCCTCGACACTTCACGACTCGGCGTCCACACGAGTCCCGGCTCCTCGGCACTTTGTGACTCGGCGTCCCTTTGTGCCACCTGTTCTCCACTCGCGCTCCACTATGGCCCACACTGCTCCAGTTATCGGCATATCACTATCTCGTGACCTCGCGATACCCGCATCCAATTTCTCGAACCTTTTCATGTGAGGTCTTGAGACACAATCCCTCGCTCAAATCCAATGGTTCTCCTGTGTTCCGAATCCAACGGCTATCCTTCTCTTGCCACCTCGTGACCTCTTCACTTTGAGTACCTAATGTTCAGAATCTCAACTTGTGAACCCTGAGTTCGCGAGATCACCGATCTCTCACCACCTATCCCTTCAGATGGACGGCTCACAACCTCCTCGCCACCTCGCCACTCGCAAAGCTAAAGGGCTTCCTTTTCGGTCCTCCTTTTCAGTCCTCCAATTTCTGAGTCTGCGAGATGAGAGAATCTCTTGACACGCATCCTCAATGACAAACAACTCTGATCTTATCGCGCCTCATGATCTTGCTGCTCTGGCTGCATAACTTTTGGGGCTTCAACTCCTGAGTCCCCAATATACAAGACCACGCATAGATCCAATGACTCTCGTGACTCTGAATCAATGACTCTGCCTCTCCTAAGCTTCAAACTCTTCAGAATCTTCCCATCGTAACTTCCTTGCACCTCTGTAAGATCTAACGATCCACAGAACTTCACGAAATCTCCCCAGAAGATTTTGACCATCCACTCTCCCTTGGTTAATCTACGAGACGAAAAAAAAAAGGTATCTCTCCACGGGATTCCTTCGCCGCTTTGCCAACTTGTGACGCCTCTTCATAACTTCAATCACACTTGTCTACGTTGAATCTCCAGCGACTCAGAGCTCTATTCTTCCTGAGCTTTGCCAAATTACTTCAACCTTGACGAGGTTCTTTGCATGCACTCCTTGCGGAAAGTCTGCGAACACTTCAACTGTTCGAGTCTACTTGACTCTGCGTATACCCGTAGCAGTAGTCCTTCAACACTTCTGCTTAGTTTCATGATTGAGGTTTCCTCCTTAGGCTGCGCACTCCTTGCACGGCCTTAGCAACCTGTTTTCTCTTATGGGTGAATTGAGAACAAGAGTTTAACTCCTGAGCCTTCTGTCAATGCACTCCTTGCGGACGACTCAACTGCACTCCTTGCAGGAATCCTTGCTCCAAAGAGAAAACAATTGTATCTCACCTCTCTTCTCAGATTTCGATCTTAATACATGAAATCATACACACAACATAATAATAAATACATAACAGGAAGTAACCCTCATAAGTAGAGCATTCAACACACATACACAGAGAATAACACAACAACCATGAATCTGAATCAACTTCTCTATTAATTCAAGATCTGTACATGGGTGTTCTTTACAACTCCCTTTGCTATTCTCCTATGCTCTAGACTCTTCTTACTTATGTTGCCAATCTTACAATGATACAAATGAGGGTGTCTATAATCGGTTTTTTCTCTTCCTTCTAGAACTATCTAATCTAGGAATTCAATTCTATCTACCTGGAACTACTACTATAAATGCTTCTGTCTTTCTCAGACGAGAGCGTATGGCTCGAGGTCTGATTACATTTCTTCCAAGGCCCTTTCATTAAATGATCTCATTTAAATTTGGTGCGTCAACTTCAAGAGAGAATTTAAAAAATCAAAACTTGCGCTGGACGTCTTCCAGCTAACTTCTACTTCCACGTTGGTTTTGCTTGTCATGAGGGATGCTCCTGCATCATACTCCCTCACTTGAAAATTTACATGGGATCCTGTCCATGAGCTCCTGCACGGTATGTCCATGCTTCAGTCTCCTAGCTGGCATCTTCAACTGGATGACCCTTCCACTTGACCAAATATTCAAAATATTCTTTCCTTCTAGTTTTCTTACCCACTCTTTTATTCAATATCTGCTCCATCTGTGGCTTCTCTGCAACTGGCATCTGCTTCTGCCACTGGACTTCTGGTTGATTATCACTTTCTGCTCCTGCTTCATCAGCTTTATATGGATATAAATACGAAACATTAAATATCGGGGATATTCCGATCTCATCTGATAACTCAATTTCCTAAGCATTCTCTCTGAATTTCTTCAGGACCCTGCATGGCCCAATTTTCTTCATCTTCATCTTGTTGTATGTTCCTCTCGGGAACCTTTCCTTCTTCAAATGTGCCAGAACTAGATCACCAGCCTCAAACTGAAGCTGTCTCCGATGTTGATCTACTCTGCGCTTGTACTCCTGACTTGACTCCAATAGTCGCTCCTTCACCTGGCTGTGAAGTTCCTTCATCGCTTCAGCGAATTCTCCTGCGCTAGCACTACTAGTATCAGTCTGTTCTTAATCCCTTAGTTCAGACACTCCTCTTGGCTGCGTCCCATAGACAATCTGAAATGGACTTTTTCCTGTGCTCCTGTTCACTGAATCATTGTAAGCAAACTCTGCTTATGGTAATATGCTATCCCAGCTGCTATGGCGCTCTGTCACCAAGCTCCTCAACAAGTCTCCTAGACATTTGTTGACCACTTCTGTTTGTCCATCCATTTGAGGATGATAAGCAGAACTAAAAATCAAATTAGTTCCTAGCTTCTTCCACAACGTTCTCCAGAAATTCCCTATGAATTTAGTGTCTCTGTCTGAAACTATGCTTCTCGGCAATCCATGGAGTCGCACGATCTCTTTGAAAAACAAATTTGCGATGTGGGTCACATCGTTGGTTTTCTGGCATGGAATAAAATGCGCCATCTTATAAAACCTATCCACTACCACATAGATGGAATCAACACTTCTTTGTGTCCTCGACAACCCCAATATGAAATCCATGCTAATTTCATCCCATGGCTTCTCAGATATGGGCAATGGTTGGTAAAATCCTGCATTCTTCTTTCTTCCCTTTGAATGCTGGCAAATCCTGCATCTATCCACAAATTTCTTGAATTCTGACCGCATCCCTGGCCAAAAGTATGACTCGCTCAGCTTTGCAAATGTCTTATCATGACCAAAATGTCCTGCTAATCCACCACTGTGCTTCTCTTTCAACAAGTTCTCCCTCATGGAGCAATTTGGAATACACAGTTGATTGCCTTTGAACAACAATCCATCTTGGATCACATACTCTATCCACTGACTTATGTCTCTGAGAACTAGATTCTCAGTTTCTTCATAGGCTTCCTTGAAGTTTGAATCATCTACATACATGTCCTTAAGATCATCAGAGCCTAACGTCCTGACTTTGAACTCCTGCAACAACAAACACTTCCTGCTCAAAGCATCAACAACTTTGTTAGCAATACAAGAAATATGCTTTATCACAAAAGTGAAATTTTGCATGTATTCAACTCATTTGACATGCCTCTGATTCAACTTCTCCTGTTGAGTTACATACTGTAATGCATGGTTATCACTATATAAAACAAATTCCTTTGGAATCAAATAATGCCTCCATTTCTTCAATGCCTGTATGATGGCATAGAATTCTTTATCATACGTGGAGTACTTTTCCTTTGTCTCATTCAACTTCTCGCTGAAATATGCAATCGACCTATCCTCCTGACTCAAGACTGCTCCTATGGCAAACCCACTTGCATCACATTGCACCTGAAATGTCTTCTGAAAATATGGCAACACCAGAATTGGTTGCTCTGTAATCTTTCATTTCAACAAATTGAAACTCTTCTCGGCCTCTTCAGTCCAATTAAAAGATTCATGTCTTTTCCTGACTGTGTCCATCATTGCTGCACTAGTTCCCCTGAAATTTCTGATGAATTTTTGGTAGAAACTAGCCAGTCCATGAAAACTCCTCACCTCGAAAATATTTCTCGGTAATGGACAATTCTTGATTACCTCCACCTTATCTGGACCCATCCTCAACTCATTTGTTGAGATAAAAAAACCCAAATAAATGAGTTCTGTCTTCATAAATGAGGACTTCTTCATGTTTATCAACAACTTCTCTTGCTGTAGCTTCCTCATCACGATAGCCAAATGCTTCAGATGTTCAACCTTTGTCTTGATGAAAACTAATATGTCATCCAGATATACGATGACAAATTTCCCAATGAACTCCTTTAGGAATTCATTCATCAACCTCATAAAGGTACTTGGTGCATTCGTCAAACCAAACAGCATGACAAGCCATTCATACAAACCTTCATTTGTCTTGAATGTTGTTTTCCACTCGTCACCTTCTCTCATATGAATCTGATGATATCCACTCTTCAAATGTATATTTGAAAAACATTTTTCTCCACTTAAGCAATCCATCAGATCATCCATCCTTGGCAATGGGAATCTATACTTGATAGTTATCTTGTTAATGGCTCTTGAATCAGTGCACATCCTCCAGCCTCCGTCTTTCTTTGGACTTAGTACTATTGGAACAACACACAGACTCAAGCTTTCCCTAACCAAACCTTTGTCCAACAACTCCTGGACCTATCTTTTAACTTCTTCATTCTCCTGCGACATCAATCTGTACGCGGCTTTGTTCGGAAAACTAGCTCCTGGTATGAGATCGATGTGATGACTCATGCTCCTCATCAGTGGCAATGAACGAGGTAGTTCATCCACTACAATATCAGTGAACTCTTCCAGCAGTCCCTGAACTTTTTCTGGCAAATCATGCACTCTTGTGCTAGTCTAAACAATTCTTGATTTTCTGACCACAAAGAATTGTGGATCCTCCTTCTTCTTAACTTCTGTAAGAAGTTCCTTCCAACTCATGAGAAGTACTCTGTTGTTCCCTTCCAGTTTCACTTCTTTATCTTCAATGGGACACAACATATGACTCCTCCCATTTTTTTCCAGGGTATAGGTATTCATCCTCCCATCATGGATTACATTCCTATCATATTTCCATGGTCTGCCCAACAATAAATGACAGACATCCATAGGAATAACATCACATAAAATTCTATCATTATGTCCTCCTATCTTAATTTCAACTAAGCACTGTTTAGTGACATTTACATGATGTTCCTTCTGTAGCCATGAGACTTTGTATGGACTCAGGTGATCAATTGTCTCTAGCTCCAGTTTTTCTACCATCTCGGTTGAAATGAGATTATCGATGCTTCCATTGTCCACGATGACTTTGCACACTCTATCCTTAGTCTTGCAAGTAGTCCTAAAAAGATTGTTCCTCTGTGTTGGATTCTCCATCTCTTTCTCTGGCGTCAAAAGGACTTTTCACATAACCAACGATCTTTTGCCTTCAGTGTACTCTGCCTTGACGATGTGAGTTTCTCCAGCTTCTTTCTTTTTCTCTGGACACTCGAATGACTTATGCCCATCTTTCCCACATGTGAAGCATGTGATTACTCCACCTCTTCCTCTTCCTCTACCTCTGGTATGAGGAAATCTGTTATTATCAGCATATCCTCCTCTTTGCTCAGTATGTTGTTCCCTTTGCTCAGCATATCGCCCTCTCTGTGAGGTTACACCTCTCTCTGTCTCAGTCTGAGGTTTCTTCTAGTCATCCTTGGGCTTCTGGTATTTATCTTGGGCAACCGATTTGCCTTTGGGCTGACTTATACCTCTTCCCCTCTGACTTTGTTTATGGCTCAGCTTCTCCTCAACCTTCAGAGCCAATTGGTATGCATCCTCCACCGTTAGGATGGTTTCCAAATTCAATTCATCCTGAATTTCATACCTCAGGCCATTCAGATACCCATCCACCTTTTCGTCATTGCTTTCACGATGACCTGCTCTGATATTCAACTTGTAAAATTCCTCAGTATACTCCTTCACTGTCATCATATTCTGTCTCAGGTTCTGCATCCTCCTGAACAGAGAAATTTGATAATCTCTGGGAATGATTTTTTCCTTCATCTTTGTACTCATCCTCTCCCAGCTCTTAATTTTCTGCTTGCCTTGGCAACGCCTGTCAACTTGCATTTCATCCCACCACAATGCTGCATGCCCCTTTAATCTCGTGACAACATGTCTGACCTTCTTTTCATCTTCGATATCTTCATAATCAAAGTAAGTGTCAAGAGCTCTAATCCAGTCTAGCATCTCTTCTACATCCAGACTCCCTTCATAAGCTGGAATGTCCATCTTGGTTTTTGAACTCATCCGAGCGATAGCCTTAATTAAACACTCATTGGCTACATCTTTTGTTGGTATTTCCTCTTCTTCATGTCCATCATCATCTTCGTTCTTGGATTCACTAATATCTCCGGCATCAATGTTTCGCCTTTGTCTTATCTCCGTGTCCTCCATCTTGGCACGAAGATTTTGCATTCCTCTTTCCACGTCTGGATTCTGTATTTGCCTACCTCTATCTCTGGACATTTTTTTTTCCTCCTCTGGATTAGGTGATTGTCTGCCTCCTCTCCTTGGCGGCATGGTGAATTCTCCCTTTTCTCTTTTATAGAAAGCAAAGGAACTTTTTCTATGCTCTGACACCACTTGACGTGTGTATCAAAGTGCTCTTTATATCCTACCTCTCTTGCCTAAAATATACAGACAAGAATTCGGCTCTGATACCACTTGATGCAGAGAGGTCAAACCTATCACCCCGCGGGGTCTCTCCGCCTAACCTCTTGCTCACAGGACCGATTCTAATCCCCTCTTCAGCCCGAAGAACTCAAAGTTTCTTCTATTTCCCTATTGGAAAATCTGCACCCACAAAAATCTTTCCCTGAGGTCTCCCCTTTACCACCGGGAAATCAGCTAAATCTCGCTATCTCACGAGCTGATGACTCAAGCCTCCAAACTTTCCTTTCAAATATTGTGATACCTGATCTGACGTTACGGGTATGGATCCCTCCACCTACAACCATGGGTTAGGATAAATGTTAGCGCCTCTCGTGACTTCGTGACCTCGCTACCTTGCGGCCTCGCCGGTTGAACCGTCGAGTTTTTAACCTCCTAGTCCGCGATTCCTGGAGATGCGCGGTCCCACCTTATGCTCTTCCACATACCCGTACAAACCCCGGCTCCTCGGCACTTCGCGAGTCGGTGTCCACACGAGTCCCGACTCCTCGACACTTCGCGACTCAGCGTCCCTTTGTGCCACCTGTGCTCCACTTGTGCTCCACTATGGTCCACACTTCTCCAGATGTTGGGATATCGCTATCTCGTGACCTTGTGATACCCACGTCCAATTTCTCGAAACTTTTCTTGCGAGGTCCTGAGACACGA
>JZKD02S1601183.1:141059-161340 GCA_000966675.3 Picea glauca
TTCTCGAAATTTATTTCATTTTTAGTAAATTCGAATTTGGAAAATTTTGTCCATTTATTTAAATTTTGAATTTCAAATTTGGTAATTGCAATTAATTATTTTGACTATTGGGTAGAGACTTGATTTGACCCAACTAACTATTTGACTATGACACTTTTATAGAAACAAAATATTTTATATTGATTGCAGGAGGACAAATGGAACAACCATGTTAAATTTAGCTGAACATGACTCCATGAGTGTGGAACATGTTGGAACTACCTCTTGGCTGATTATTACAAGTGGTAAATTAGTGATTTGGCCACTGGCAGCCCCAGAAAATCAGGGATTTAGAAAGCTGCAAAAATTCTCAAGGGAGGGAAAAGACCTGGGAAAATGATAAATAGCATATGAGAGGAGGCAGGACACTACCAAGTATGCTAGGAAAGGAGACTTTTGATTTACTTGCTGTTATGAACACTGCTTGAGTGTGAGGCAAGGGAAATCTGCTCGAGTTGTAGGAAATTGCTGAAGAGAAGCTTTTCCAAGTTCGCCCTCATGGATTCATTGTCAGGCTAGGGGGTGAATTGGGCAAGTAGTTTGGATACCCTGTTCTACGGTTGGGACAAACATGGTTTTTCCCTTTGTTTTTCCGCAAGCTGGTTCAAATATGTAAACCTTTCCTTACTTTGTCCTTGGATGTATTATGTGTAACTGATATTATGAATCTACTTGCTCTAAATCGAAATAATTCTTTCAATGGATGATATCTATCATGGTATTAAATTTACAATCACAGTCTAAATTCTGGTGTGGTCCCTCCCGAAAATCTAGAACACTAGGAATTTTTTTTAAATACGATTTGAGTTTAAGAGAGCAGATCCATCTACAGGATAGGCTTAATATGAAGTCGAAATGCTCGGATACTATGTATTGCCTAAACAATACCAATCTGTATAGAGATAGGTTAATTTATGTAACTGAAGTATTAAACAGATCTAAATTTGAGCAACTAGATAGGTTTAATTTAAAGTTGAAATGCTAGGATATGTTGTATGCTTGAAGAAGACCAATATGTATTGATATAGGTTTATTTCTGTGACTGAAGTATTAAACAGATCTAAATTTGAACAATCAGACAGGTTTAATTTGAAGTCGAAATGCTAGGATACTTTGAATGCTTGAAGAAGACCAATCTGCATAGATATGGGTTTATTTCTGTGATTGAAGTATTAAATAGTTCTAAATTTGAGCAATCAGAGTTGAGTAAATTTTTGTCGAAAGGAAACATTTAAATGTATCACTAATTCCAAACAATCATGCATCTTAAAAGAGAATTCCTATCTTTTACATTTAAGAATTGAAGAGGAATATGAAATTGCAAGAACCTTATGGATCACCTGGGCACTCATATATTATACACATATATACGTATTGGAAAATAAAATGAAAAATGGAAGTAATCTATCTACATCAGAAAGTTAAGGAAATATGGAAAACCCCTTTTGTTTATCAGATGCTAAAAAAATCATGGGAATTGACGCCTATCAGAAGATTTTATGCTTTCCTTGTTTGATTTAAAGAGTGGTCTACCCTTTCCATAGTCAAAGTTTGTAACAAATTTAAAAATTTGTGAAGACCTTAAGAAGATCCGAAACAATTTTTGAATTGAATTTGTCACTCTGTGTTTTTTTATTGAGTTTCTAAACTCTGTTCATGTCTTCATTTTTTTGGCATTTTGGAGTTTATTGGTTCAATTTGTGTGGAGTTCTTTTGTGCTTGCAAATGCCAAAACCCGAATTGGCCCCATAGCCTGATCGAGTTTTGTGATTCGGTGATTACCGTTGTATTTTGTTCATGCATCAAGGATTACCAAACGTCGAGACCCGATATTGGCTGGGACCCATACCTTTTCGTGATTTCGCGATTCAGCGTTTGACGTTTTGTAATGTTTTTGCATCAAGAGTTAGTAAACCCCAAAACCTGAAATTGTTGGGCCCACACCCTAATCGCATTTCCCAATTCATCATTTCTTATTTCATTTTGTTTGTGCGTCATGTGTTCATAAACCCTGAAATACCGAACCCCGAAACCCCAAATTGTTGGGATCACAACCTTTTTTCATTTCGTGATTCGGCAATCCGTGTGGTCTTTTGTTTTTGTATTCGCTGTTTGTAATCACCGAAACCCAATTGACCTCCATTTGTTTTTTTTCACACACACACACACATATGGGTAGACATTTCTGATATATAAAGGCACACATCGTAGTAGAGTAATTAACTAAGATTTCTTCCATGTTCCAGCTGAACAATCATGATTTTTTTTAGGACATAACCCTAATCAAAAGTGACTAAGATATATATATATGTATATTTAAAGTAAATAAGTGACCTTATGAATACCAATAATTATTATAGACCATCTACAAAAGTTACACATCTTTGTATCAACTGGTGTTTAATGAAAAGTTATAGGTTGAAATGTTGGAAAATTATTGGAGTGAATCTAATTAACATAGTTTAATTACTAGAACTAATCACGACAAGAATGATAAAATAACGAAATGTGAAACCACGACTTAATCTCCATTTTGGAGTTTCAGATACTGGGAGTTGGAGGTGTACGGGACACTCACGACAAGAATGATAAAGTCGCAAAATGTTGAAAGGGACTATTGTGAGTCTTGAAAACCCGAAAGGCAAAGCTCCGAAATCCCGTCAACCATCCATCTCAGTGGGTTATGTGAACCTTCTCATCACTTCGGATATTTTGTGACCATGAATTTTATAATGTTGGAGTCGTGATGACTCAAAGGGAAAAACGCTGAAAACCCCGCCAGCCGTTCGATTAAGAAAAGATGGGATTAGATTATGGAGTTTTGTGAACCGTTGATCAGGCCCCATTTTAGGGATTGTGACTTGCCGAAATGTCAAAATGTCGATGTGTGAAAGGCATTTTGATTAGGCTCATGTTCACAGCTAGTGGGCATATGGAATAAGTGCGAGACCCGGTACTTGATATCCAACGGTGCAGGTGAATTTGAATATGATCGGAGGATTATGAAATATTCATACTCCGAGTTTAACCAGAAGGCATTACCTAACCCCTATACTATATCCAGATATTTTAAAGAAAAACTATAGGGGTCTGTTTATATTTAAACTTTTCGCAAAGGAATATAGACTAATACTCTACTTTTACGTAAGTTTGTTTGGTCGTTTTCATCGTGTGATTATGTGTATGGACTAATGCATGAGGCCTAGGCCATCAACCCCCAAACTCATTTGTATTGTAAACATATGGTAATGGGTTATTTGTAGGGTCTAATGAATAAGGATTTCTCCATAAAGTCCCAAAGTCATTTCGCTTGTTAAGGATGTGGTAATGGTTATAAGTACAAATAGATCGGAAAGTAATTATAATTATAGGAATTGAAATAAACATTGAAACAAGGAATAAACACTTATCATCGATCAGAAAAATTTAAGTTGAATGGTAATGACAGTCGACGATAGTAAGGACTCTTGAAAACTTTCAGACTTAAGCTTTATAGCATAAATCATACTTGCTTGAATCTCGAACTATTCAAGGATATTTATACAAACACATTTTTTTTTTAGACAGTTTTTGAGGTATATTACATATGGTATCAGAGAAAAAGATACAACACTGGGCCTAAACAAGACCACATTAGTTGCTTAGTATTTATTTTGATTTATGTAAAACTGATAAATCTTATGGGTACAAACAGAAAGCCCTTTCTGTTTTTGTAAATTATGGCAGCTCATGAGGGTGAAAAAATCAGGATGGAAGGAAATCCATAGCAAGGACCTCCTGGAGATCCAAAAAAGAACAGTGATGGAATCTCACCCATGGAGGTGTTGGAAACAATGAGGAATATTATTGTTGAACTGTAGGTTTTCAAGGCTGACAATGAAAAATTGAAGAAAACATAGCAGAAACAACAAGAGATAAATGAAGTCCTGTTGTGTAGTATAGTAACCAAGAAAAGCTCAAAGGACAATAACCATGATGAAGAACTCAACAAAAGGTCCTCCAAGAATTTTGGACTGGAAAAATAAAAAGGAGACAGTTCGTCTAAAGGGACACCTTCAGCTGAAGACAAAACTATACCAGATAGAAAAAGAAAACAAGTAGACCACCTTGAAGTAGAATTTAAAAAGATTAAACCAACTACCATTGATGGAGAATCTAGGATAGGAGAAGAAGTTGAGGCATCGTTGTTGGACATCAAAAAATACTTCCAGATCTACAACTATTCAAGCAACATGAAGGTCAAAATGGCCATCTACAATCTGAAGGGGAAGGCCAACATTTGGTGGCAGGACTTGAAATTGGCCAAGGGCCTAAAGGAGAAATAGTTGGAATGGTATGACTTTAAGAAGTTTTTTAAGAAATAATACCTTTCTGAAAGCTATTATGAAAGGAAGACGAAATAATTTTATGAGTTACGACTTAGACATATGACGATGGAGGACCTTATAAATAAATTTCTGGAACTACTAAGGTTCGTACCATACATTCGAGAGGATAAGTTAAAAATCTAGCAATTCTTAAGTTGTTTACCATATTCCTACAGGCATAGAATTGAGTTTGACAACCCCAAATCCTTGAGTGAGGTATTCAGGAAAGCACGAATGTGTTATGACTAGTATAAACAATGGGTAGAGTTACCTAAGGCCTGGAAGGATAAGAAGCAAGATCGAATGAGCCAGCGGAAGAAGGGATACTAGCTAGCTCCTTATCGAAATGCAACAAAAAGTTTCCCAAGGAAGGATTTTCACTCCAATCATCTGAATACACAAGGTAGTGGTAAACTGGTAAACCTGGGAATGAAGAAGTTTGGGGACAACTCTTGCAAGCCATTAAAGTGTTGGGAGTGTGGAGAGCCTCATCTAAGGAGGAACTGTCCATGTTTAACTTCAACAAACAAAATTGTTGTTCATAATTTGTAGGAAGCCTCGACAATGGGAGACATAGGCAAAATCTTGCATCGGATAAATGCATCCATAGATAGTTGACAAGCTGACCACTATTCCTCGGTGGTAGAAATCGAAGATAAAATCAAAGACACTCGAATTTCTATTTTAATTGACCCTGGAGCTACGTTAAATTATATTACTCCTAATATAGTAGAGTCAAACAAACTTAAGAAACTGAAGCATGCAAAATCATGGCTGGTACAACTAGCAATAGGTACTAAAAGGAAAGTAGTTGACTTTATTTCTGATTTTGAGTTCAACTTAGGTGGTCAAAAGATAAGGACCAATATGAACATCTTACCACTAGGATCTTATGATATGAATATCGATATGGATTGGTTGGAACAACACAAAGCAGTACTAGACTATTATAAAAAGATACTTAGTTATAAACATGATTCTAACACTGTTAGAACAACCCAAGGCATACCAAAACTAGTATCAGTCAGACAAGTTTCAGCGATGCAACTCAAGAAATGTATTAGAAAGGGATGTCAAGTTTATGCCATCCAAGTGACGAATCTATTAGAAAAAGAAGATAAGCCAAAATTAGAAGAGTTTTTTGTCCTACGTGAATTCAGAGACATGTTTGTGGATGAGATACCAGAATTACCTCCTAGAAGGGAAATAGACTTCTCCATAGACCTATTACCTAGTTCAGTCCCTATCTCAAAAGAACCTTACCGAATGAGTCTACTAGAATTGACAGAATTAAAAATCCAATTACAGAAATTGTTGGACAAAGAGTATATCAAACTAAGCATTTCACCATGGGGGGCACCAGTCCTCTTTGTGAAAAAGAAATATGGTACTCTAACACTATGTATCTATTATAGACAACTGAAAAAAATGACCATTAAGAACAAATACCCCTTACCAAGGATAAATGATCTGTTCAATCAATTTGGTGGGGCCAAGATCTTTTCAAAATTGGATTTACGATCCGGTTATCATCAAGTTAGGATAAAGAACATGGACATAAAAAAAACAACTTTCTGAACAAGATATGGATGCTACAAGTTTGTAGTCATACCTTTCAGACTCACTAATGCACCAACCACATTTATGTGCTTGATGAACAACATTTTCAGTCAGTACTTAGACAAGTTCGTAGTAGTATTTATCGACGATATTCTGTTCTATTCTAAAACAGAGGAGGAACATGAAGAACACTTAAGAATAGTTCTTCAAACATTAAGGAAACACAAATTATATGCAAAATTCGACAAATGTGACTTTTATCAAAAAGAAATACAATATTTAGGACATGTCATTTCCTCAGAAGGTATTGCCATAGAGCCGGAAAAGATAAAATCCATTATGGAATGGAAAGTACCTAAGGATGTGGTAGATATCTAGTCATTCATGGGAATCACCAGATATTATCACAGATTTATAAAAGGGTTTTCCAAGATAGCCTACCCTATCACGTCACTACAAAATAAAATAACCAAGTTTAGCTAGTCGCAAAAGTGTCAAGAGAACTTTAACAAGTTGAAAGAATTATTGACATCGACACCCATTTTGAAGGTAGAAGTCCCAGATAAAGTCTTCACAGTTTGTGTTGATGCAAGTAAAGAGGGACCAGGTGGTATCCTAACTCAGGAAGGGCACATGATTTGTTGCGAGTCTCGAAAATTAAAAGAACATGAGCCAAATTATGTCACTTATGAACTAGAATTGGCAGCAGTAATACATGCCTTAAAAATGTGGTGACACTATATAATGGGAAAAAAATTCCTACTATTGACAGATAATAGCGGGGTGAAATATCTTTTTAACCAACTAGATCTTAATGCAAGACAAGCAAGGTGGATATCCTTTTTGATCAAATTTGACTTTGAGGTCAGACATATCAAGGGTAAGGAAAATAAAGTAGTTGACGCTTTAAGTAGAGGAGTCGATGGGTTATTTGAGATAAACATCAGCAGGGAAGAAAGTGATCTGGAACAAAGAATAAGGATGGTAAGTATTAACGTCGTAAATTACACTAAGATAATGACAGAATTACAAAACAGTACTACCAAATCTAAAAAACCAGATCTAAGCATCGAGAATAAAGGACTATTACGACCTAAAAATAGAGTTTACATACCAGATTCAACAGAATTGAAATCAACAATTTTGGACAAAGTGCATAAGAAACTGTATTCTGGCCATCCAGGTTAGCATAAAACAATAACAACACTTAGAAAACTATTTTTCTGGCCTAGAATGAAGGGAGAAATAGCAGAATACTTGGCTAGGTGCCAAGATTGTTAGTACGTTAAGGTCGAGCACCAGCATCCAACCGGCCTATGATAGTCATTACCAGTACCAGAATGGAAATGGGAGACTATATCACTGGACTTTATAACATGTTTTCCTAAAGCTCCAAAATAGAGTGATTCTATCATGGTTGTAATCGATAAACGCAATAAGTTTGCACACTTTATTCCTGTAAAGTCTACTTTTAAAGCTATAAACATTGCTGAAATATTCATGAAAGAAATTTTTAGACTACATGCTATTCCTAAAATGGTGATTTCAGATAGAGACGTAAAATTTACATCTGCTTTTTGCAAGGAATTGTTTGCAGGGCTAAACACTAACTTGAATTTCAGTACAATCTATCATCCACAAATAGATGGACAGACTGAAAGGATAAACCAAATCATAGAGGATATGCTTCGCATGTATGTAAGAGAAAAACCAAGCAAGTGGGAAGACTACCTACACTTGGTAGAATTTACATATAACAATGGGTACCAAACTTCATCTAAGTTGAGCCCTTTCGAAATACTGTATGGCAGAAAGTGTACGACTCCAATTAGCTAGGATGACCCAGCTGATAGACTCATGATTGGACCAGAGATGCTCTAAGAAATGGAGAACATGGTAAGAAAGGTACAACAAAACTTGAAAGAAGCACAGGATAGACAGAAGAGCTATGCAGATCAGAAAAGAAGACACTTGGAATTTCAAGTAGGAGACCATGTTTATTTGAAGGTCAAAGACCGAAAGAGCTCATTGAAGTTAGGGAATTGTGCCAAGCTGGTACCCAGGTTTTGTGGGCCCTTCGAGATACTAGCTCAAATTGGACCCATAGCATATTGATTGGAACTTGGTGCAGGTGGAGCCCGAAGGTGAGTTCCAGGTGGAACCCCTGCGCATTCTGGACCAGAGAGAAATAACACTTCGGAATAGAGCCATCGCTCAGGTAAAGGTGCAATGGAGGCACTTTAGTCCTCAGGAGGCCACTTGGGAGTTGGAGGAAGATTTGCAGAAATCTCATCCAATCATGTTCCAGGAAAGGAACGAACACTAAGGATAATGTTTTACTGAAGGGGGAAATCATGTGACATCCCCCAAAAGATAAAATATTTCTGAAATTTAAAATTGCTGGAAATTTATTCCGTTTTTAGTAAATTCGAATTTGGAACATTTTTGCCATTTATGGCAATTTCGAATTTCAAATTTGGTAATTGTAATTAATTATTTTGACTTTTGGGTAGAGACCTTATTTGACCCAACTAACTATTTGACTATGACACTTGTATATTAACATAATATTTTATATTGATTGCAGGAGGACAAATGGAACAACCATGTTAAATTTAGCTGACCGTGACTCCATGAGTGGGGAACATGTTGGAACTACCTCTGCGCTGATTATTACAAGTGGAAATTCATTGATTTGGCCGTTGGCAGCCCCTAAAAATTAGGGATTTAGAAAGCTGCAAAAATTCCCAAGGGAGGGAAAAGACCCGGGAAAATGATAAATAGCATATGAGAGGAGGCAGGATGCTACCAAGTATGTTGAGAAAGGAATATTTTGATTTACTTGCTGTTATGAGCACTGCTTGAGTATGAGGCAAGGGAAAATTTTTGGAGGTGTAGGACATTTCTGAAGAGAAGCTTTTCCAAGTTCTCCCTCATGGATTCACAGCCAGGCTAGGGGGTGAATCGAGCAAGTAGTTTGTCTTCCCTGTTCTATGATTGGGAGGAACATCGTTGTTCCCTTTGTTTTTATCCAAGCTGGTTCAGATATGTAAACGTTTCTGTAAGATGGTTCTACATCTACTTGTTCTAAATCTAAATAATTCTTTCAATGGATGATATCTATCGTGGTATTAAATTTACAACCAAAGTCTAAATTCTGGAGTGGTCCCTCCCGAAAATCTAGAATACTAGGCAAATTTATTTAAATACGATTTGAGTTTAAGAGAGAAGATCCATCTACAGGATAGTTTTAATCTAAAGTCGAAATGCTAGGATACTTTGCATTTCTTAAAGAAGACCAATCTATATAGATATAGGTTCATTTATGGGACTGAAGTATTAAACAGATCTAAATTTCAGCAATTAGATAGGTTTAATTTGAAGTCAAAATGTTAGGATACACTGTATGCTTGAAGAAGACCAATATGTATAGATATAGGTTTATTTCTATGACTGAAGTATTAAACAGATCTAAATTTGATCAATCAGATAGGTTTAATTTGAGGTCGAAATGCTAGGATACTCTGAATGCTTGAAGAAGACCAATCTGCATAGATATGGGTTTATTTCTGTGACTGAAGTATGAAATAGATCTAAATTTGAGCAATCAGAGTTGAGTAAATTTGTGTCGAAAGGAAACATTTAAATGTATCTCTAATTCCAAACAATCATGCATCTTAAAAGAGACTTCCCGTCTTTTACATTTAAGAATTGAAGAGGAATACAAAATAGAAAGAACCTTATGGATCACCTGGGAACTCATATATTATACACATATATACGTATTGGAAAATAAAACACAAACTGGAAGTAACCTATCTAGATCAGAAAGTTAATGAAATATGGAAAACCCCTTTTGTTTATTAAAACAATCATGAGAATTGACGCCTATCAAAATATTTTATGCTTCTCTTGTTTTATTTAAAGAGAAGTCTACCCTTTCCACAGTCAAAGTTTGTAATGAATTTAGAAATTTGTGAAAACCTTAAGAAGATCCGGAAAAAAAATTAAATTGAATTTTTCACTCCCTGTTTTTTTACTGAGTTTGTAAACTCTGTTCATGTCTTCATTTTTTTGGCATTTCAGAGTTAATTGGTTCAAGTTCCATGGAGTTATTTTGTCCTTGCAAACGTTGAAACCTGAAGTGGCCCCACAACCTGATCGAATTTAGTGATTTGGCGATTATCGTTGTATGTTGTTCATACATCAAGCATTACCAAATGCCGAAACCTGATATTGGCTGGGCCCCATACCTTTTCATGATTTTCACGATTCAACTTTTGACGTTGTGCAGTGTTTTTGCATCCGGAGTTAGTAAACCTTGAAACCTGAAATTGTTGGGCCCACACCCTAATTGAATTTCGCAATTCGACATTTCTTATTTCATTTTGTTTTTGCATCGTGTGTTTGTAAACCCCGAAATCCCAAACCCCGAAACCCCAAAGTGTTGGGCTCACAACCTTTTTCCATTTCAGGATTCGACAATCCGCATGGTCTTTTGTTTTTGTATTCAACATTTGTAATCGTCAAAACCCGATTGACCTCCGTTTGTTTGTTTTTCACACACACACACACACACACACACACACACACACACACACATATATGAGTAGACATTTTCAATATATAAAGGCACACATCGTAGTAGAGTAATTAACTAATATTTCTTCCATGTACCAGCTGAATAGTCATGATTTTTTTTAGGATATAGCCCTAATCACAAGTGACTAAGATATATATATGTATATTTAAATTACGGAAGTGACCTTGCGAATACCAAGAATTATTATAGACCATCTACAACAGTTACACATCTTTATATCAACCGGTGTTTAATGAAAAGTTATAGGTTGAAATGTTGGAAAATTATTGGAGTGAATTGAATTAACACAGTTTAATTACCAGAACTAATCACGACAAGAATGATAAAATCACGAAATGTGAAACCACGAATTAATTGCCGCCATTTCGAAGTTTCGGATACTGGGAGTTGGAGGTGTCAAGGACACTCACGACAAGAATGATAAAATCATGAAATGTTGAAAGGGACTATTGTGAGTCTCGAAAACCCGAAAGGCAAAACTCCAAAATTCCATCAACCATCCATCTTAGTGGGTTATGTGAACCGTCCGATCACTTCGAATATTTTGTGATCGTGAATTTTATAATGATGGAGTCACGATGACTCGAAGGGAAAAACGTCGAAAACCCTGTCAGTCGTTCGATTAAGAAAAGATTGGATCATATTATGGAGTTTTGTGAACCGTTGATCTGGCCCCATTTCGGGGATTGCGACCTGCCGAAATGATGAAATGTCGAAGTGTGAAAGGAATTTTGATTAGGCTCATTGTCACATCCAGTGGGCATATAGAATAAGTGCGAGACCCAGTACTTGAAATCCAATGGTGCAGGTGTATTTGAATATGATCGGAGGATGATGAAATATTCATACTTTGAGTTTAACCGGAAGGAATTACCTAACCCCTATCCTGTATCCGAATATTTAAAAAAAAATATAGGGGTCTATTTATATTTAAACCTTTCGTAGAGGAGTATAGACTAATAATCTACTTTTACCTAAGTTCGTTTGGTCATTTTCATCGTGTGATTATGTGTTGGTAAAAAAGCTATCCTTAGCTATCATTTAAATATTAGCATTGGACAGTAAAAAATTATCGTGATTTAAGTTTTACCACCTTCCCATGAAAACAAAAACCAACAAACAACAATCCGAAAGATATTAAATATTTTTTTCTTGAATTTATTTTATTTTATTTATATTACATATTTTCAAATTATATTGTTATAAAATTTTCCAATATTTAGAAGTGTGATGCACATATTTATTAAAATTATTAAATAAATTTAGTAGTGTGATGCACATATTTATTAAATTTATTAAATAAATTTAAAATACAAAGTAGCTATACTTTTTACAATTGTTGAATTGGCTAAGCGTTATAGAAAACATTGCCTACAGTGACGTTAGATCATAACAATAATAGCATCCAAATATGAAATTATAATCCTACCTCTGACATTTCAATGACACTCCCTCTGAAATTTTAGTTACACTCAGACTCTAATGGCTCTCTCTGACATTTTAGTTACACTCAGACTCTAACGGACTGATTTGAATTTTCAGATTTCATTTATATTACCATTGGATGGTAAAAAGCTATGTGATCTAACGGAACAAAGAGTTTAAATTTATTAAATCATTATTCTGTCTTCTTGATTGCTATCATAAGAGTTTGCCCACTCCTATCTTTGTAATGTATAGTACTCTTGTGCTCAGGAGTGCTGGTGACTGATGCATATTATATTTGTAGATAACTGACAGGGGAGACCATGGAAGAGCCGAGAGACATTTGAGGTCATTGGCTATACAAAATTGATTTTGATGGGACAACGTGACTTGCATGTGGCTGTATTACGGTGCAACATGATCCGCATGTGGCTGATGGTCTTTACTGTGAATCTATATAATTATTTTTTAGTTTGGTGTTCTAATCCTATCAGAATATTAAGATATTCAATATAATTGTTTAATGACTCTTTATATTAACTTTCTTTTGATACAATTTGGTGTCATTTTATTCGAAATTCATCCATGATAATGATCTGAATTGACTTTTTTTTGCTATATGAAATTTTATTTCATAGAAACAAACAGATCAGTCAGTGCGTTTGGGGCTCTGACTTACTATATAATGAAATTATTGAAAGATCTTTATCTTTTTTCTCTCATGTGATTTGATTGATTTTACTATATCCATTTTCAATGTCACTTCAATTAGTCGATTGAATTTAGATTGCTGAATTTTATTTATATTAAATTTTTATCACAAATAGAAATACATTAGAGGGGATTATCTATAGTTTGTCTCGTTGGCTTCCCAAAAAAATCCTTCCCAAACTTGCATGGAATATCCCAGTTCATCCATTGCCCTTTTTCTCCTCATCGTTTATATCAACAAAATCCTATACATCCTGTAAATCCCATAGTTCTATACATCCCATAACTGTATACATCTTCTTAAGTGATGATTAAGGTTCAAGAAATATCATAAATCTTGAAAGACACATGTTTCCATCTTGACAATGCAAGCACCAACATTTAGAACTAAGAGTCATTGTTAGAAAATGGACAGTCGATAAATCAATTGAAGTGAGGGTGTGATGAATGACCTACTCTTGATATTGTCCATCATGACACTCCAAGCAAACAAGGAGGCTGAGAATCACTTTTTTAAAATTCAATAGATTATACTATCGACAACTTGTCAGTTGGGCCCCTAGGCTTGATTCCCAGCATTTTGGTGCTACCCTCTCTCAAATACCATGGAATCCCCCAACATTTTGGTGCTACCCTCTCTCATCTACCAAGGAATCCCCAGACCTCCAAGGATATTGACCCCACTCCAACCAAAAAACTGATGAGTCTTTGCGCACAGAAACAAACTGATCAAAATTACAGTCAATACTTCTTCCCAGCAGAAAAAAAAAATGAGAAAACACCAACAAAAAGAGCCATCCACTTCTTACCTCTTCCAAAGATAGGGCCATCACCACTAGACTGAAGTAATGTTTTCCAATTGTCATCCACTCAAGAAATTTACAGGCTCAAATCCCTGAGAATTCATTCACAGTATAAATACCACCATATCCTATCCATTCATGTTAATCTATGCTATGTTTGTTGTCTATTATATATTTGAAAGATGTTAATTCACCAATTGGGTCTCCATGAAAATCCTGTATTTAATTTCTCGATCATATACAAAAATAGCTGACTAAACTCAGATGAATGCTACATGCAATCAACAATTACAGAATTTGATTTCTAGAAATGAAAATTAACCTGTGTTGATTCCAATTCCTTTGACAAGGAAACAGGTGAGAGGCCTCCTCCCTTCGAAAACAAGAAAAAACAAAAGGAAAGAAAAATTTGTCTGTCGATGATCAGTGAATGAATTGAAAATATCTCACCTAGATACCCTCAGATTTTCCATTCTTTGAATTTGTATAATTGGTACGTTCCTTCCTTTATCAGTGAAATGCACATAATTAACCTGTGTTTTGTTTGGATATTATTTTTAGAGGAGATTTGTACTTATCAAAATATTAAAAAAATACATTTTCATGTGGAATATACAGTTGGAAACGTTTCCTTTAAATTAAAAGTAAATATACCCCACACGTAACCAATAAAATGTGAATTTGAAATATGTCAGCATAGTCATCATTAGTATTGTGTGTATTGTGTGGGATAAGGTTTCCAAAAATATTAAAAAAATATGTTTTCATGTGGAATACAATTGGGAACATTGCCTTTGAATTAAAAGTAAATATACCCCACACTTAACCAATAAAATGTGAATTTGAAATATGTCAGCATAGTCATCATTAGTATTAGTATTGTGTGGGATAAGTGTTTGTACCCTCACCATATTTATTAGAGCAACATCTTTCTAATTGATATACTTATGTTCATATTTATAGGACAATTTGTAAAAGTTGTCATTGGCATTGTTATGTTCTTTTGTGCACTTGGGTTAGGGTAATTTTAATTTTAAACTAGGAGTTAAAAATAGCCAAGAGAGGTTAATTCATCAAGAAAGAATAGAAACCAAGATGATCAAATAATCCTACCCAGAGGCTAGCGCACAACTTCCAAGAAACTTGTGCAGATCCAGTTCTCTCTACAACTTCTGAGATGTTTATAATGAAAACTGGCACCTTGTATTTATAGTAGTTTGGGCAGTTTAACTGGGGCCGACTTCTCCTTTTGGGTATTAATAGATTCATATTAAATATATTTTTATAGTCGACAACTTGTCTAGGGTTTCCTTTACTTCTTTGCTTCCTTCCAAAGTATTCTAATCTCATCATAGGTCATAATAGAGGTTCATACCTTCTGAAGCTACCATAATATTAACACTCCCTCCTAGCTAGGGAGGTATGGTCTTGAGCACAACAGACCATTCAACTAGTAGCAACACGAGCACCATCATTATTATTCAATTGGATAATATCCTATGACAACTGGTACATTATCAATTGATAGAACACACCTATGTTTATTCAAGGTAGTAAGCAACTACTCAAACCATGACACTATCACAAATAGTGGAACAAATCCACAACAGTAGTATATCTCTACTATCTAGAGATAGGCAGTCTCCATAACAATCATATGGGCCAATCTTTCACTCACATCTGTGAGCTTTGAAAGAATATATCCCTCACGAATAGTGGGACATATCCACCACAACAATTTACATCTACTGTCATATAGTCTTCATAACAAACATCTAATAGCAATCTGCACAGAAAAAATGTTATGATATAAACTGAATCATCTAGGCCAATATTTCACTCACGTCTATGAGATATGAAAGAATATCTTCCCTCAGTATAGAACATCAGCAATGGGCTATCTTCCCTATTCTTCTCAGCCAAGGAAGAAGGATTGTTTCTGATTTCTGGTACTGGACCATTCCTCACCCTGGCCCATTCTTCCTACACTAACCAAAGTGCACCTTGGATATAATGTATAAACCCTAAGGAATGTCTAGACCATTCCCCACCCTGGGCCACTCCTCCTACACTAATCAAAGTGCACCCTAGAGACAATGTATAAACCCTAAGGAATGACTTTCCTGGACCATTCCCCACACTGGGCCATTGCTCCTACACTAATCAAAGTGTGCCCTCGAGAGAATGTATAACCCTAAGGAATGTATGTCCCTGATTGCTGAGCCTGGACCATTCCCCACACTGGCCCATTCTTCCTACACTAATCAATGTGCACCCTAGAGAGAATGTATAACCCTAAGGAATGATTGTCTGGACCATTTTCTTTGTTAGCCACAAGAGGAAAATAGTGTCTTGCATCAACCTCCAAAACAAACCATTCCTCATGTTAACCACAATGAGAAATCATTGTCCGGTGAGGCGGGCCAGTCTTCTTGAGTACCCCTCAAGAAGAGAGACTACCCTAGACCACTCCCCATGTTAACCATAATGGGAATTTACTGACTATGATATATCAACAATAAGACTACCTCCCATATTAACCACAATGGGAAGTCATTGTCCATCAGAAACTCACTCCATTTTCCGAACAAGAAAGAATCTGTCCAATCTTGACTATTTTTCAATTACAAAGACAAATAATATGTTAGTGCTCCTTCCTAATTTGGAGAGTCATTTAAGTCACAAAAATAAATGTTTTCAAGAATATTTTTCGTACCTTCTCCTAGCTTGGAGAATCTTCCCTTTCAACTAAGGGAGTTATTTCCATGATCCCCATCTTCTCTAGGAAATATGCAAACTTAATTCTGGATAGAGGTTTTGTCAGGATGTTTGATGTCTTCTCATCAGTGGGGATATACTCGAGCTTTACCTCTCCTTCTTGGACTTTATCTCAAATAAAGTAGTATTTGATCTCAATGTGCTTCAACCTTTCATGAAACAATGGATGTTCTTATAATCTTATACAACTCTGATTATCACAATATATTATGGTCGATTTTGGAATCTGATCAAATAAATTAGAGATTAATTTCCTTAGCCATACTGCTTCTGTGCATGCTTCACAAGCTGTCATATACTCTACTTCTATTGTATTGAGTGTGACAGACTTCTATTTCCTACTACCCCAAGATATCATAATGGAGCCCAAGTTGAAACACATAGCTGAAGTACTCTTTCTGTCTTCTGCACTTTCTGCCCATTCAGAGTCTGTGAATCCATGAAGTTGGATATCACTGGATGCAGTATATCTCAAGCCATATTTTATCGTCCCATGAATATATCTTAGGACATTCTTTGTAGCTATCGAATTCTCCTGTCTAGGTTCCACCTAGAACTGACTTAATGTGTTTACAACAAAGCAAATATCTGGTCGAGTATTTACTAAATACATCAATGATCCAATTAGTTGTCGATATAAAGATGGATCAACTTGATCGGAGTCTGGGACTTTCACTTTTCTTATATTTGCATTTATAGGAGTGTCCATGGACTTACAGTCCATCATTCCAAATTACTGAAAGATCTTTATTGCGTACTTTCCTTGTCCAAGGAATACTTCACCACGCTTCTGCCATACTTCTAGTCCCAAGTAGTAATGCATGAGACCTAGATCTTTCATATCAAAATCAGAGGCTAATTCCTTATTGCACTGGATAACTAGAGATTCTTCACTTGTTATGAATAGATCATCAACATATAATAGTAGAATCACAGGTGAGTTATCCACAAATTTGTAATAAAGGTTTGGATCTGCATGACTCTTGGAGAAACCATGTCTTGTTAGATAGTTGTCCATTCTAGTGTACCAAGCCCTTGGAGCTTACATGAGTCCATATAGAGATTTATTCAATATGAAAATGTGAGTGTCTCTGGAATGTACCTCGAATCCTTGAGGTTGTTCAATATACACTTCTTATTCAATAACTCCATTGAGGAAGGTTGTCTTTACATCCATCTGGTGTATACCTTGCCACTGAAGAAAAGGTTTTGTCATAATCTTCTTGCTCCTTCTGGAAGAACCCTCTGGCCATGAATATTGCCTTATATTTATCCACGCTTCCGTCTGCTACATGTTTGATCCTGTATACCCATTTTGAGGTTACCACTGATTTTTCTTTAGGTCTGGGTACAATTTCCCATACTTCATTTTTCATAATGGATTGATGTTCTTCCGCCATAGCTTATTTCCATTATCCCTTTTGGACTGCTTTTTCAAATGTGGTAGGTTATTCATCTATAATCTTTGTCGTGTATGTTGCATAACTTGAGAATCTTTTTGGTATTTTACTCTTCCTAGATGTTCCTTCTGGAACCTTGATTCTTTCTTTGTCTTGTAATGTAGCTTCAAGCCAAGCTGGTCATTTCTCGATCTTTGGTATGATATCTGAAATAATGTTCTCACATGGATCCATATGATGATCAGGTTGATCCTTTTCGTTATTTTCATTTTCTGTGTTTTCTTCATTTGGTTCTTCAAGTTCTTCTTCTTCTATAATTTCTTCGATGGATTTCCTAAGGGCCATCCTTTCATTGAACATTACGTCTCTGATAACTTCTATCTTATGTTGTTCTGTATTATATATTCTATAGGCTTTGGATGAATCACTATATCCCACAAATATCCCCTTCTTTCGTGAGGGTCCTAGTTTATTCCTTTTATCTTTGGGAATATGAGAGTAAATTGGACATCCAAATATTCTTAGGTTTTCTACGTTCGGTTTTTTACGTTAGTTTTTTTACCTCATAATGCTTCTTCTGGTGTCATGTCCTTCAATATACGATGAGGGATTTTGTTTTTTACATATATTGTCATCATTGCTACTTCTCCCCATAGGAACATGGATAGACCTTGATTGTTAAATAAGGATTTTACCATTTCTTCGATAGATCTGTTCTTTCTTTCGCTACACCATTTTGTTGAGGATTATGAGGAACAGTCAGCTCCCTCCTAATCCCTGCCGATTTGCAGAATGCAAGGAACTCCTTCGAGGTGTATTCTCCTCCATTATCTGTTCTTAATGTCTGAACTTCTTGTTCATAAGGTTTTCTTTTTCTACCTTGAATTCTTGGAACTTGTTGAATACTTCATATTTTGATTTCAGTAGGTACAGGAACGTCTTTCTTGAATAGTCATCTATGAATATTACGTACTAAAGAGATCCTCCTACATATTTGATTGGCATTGGGCCGCAAAAATTTGAGTGTATTAGATCTAGGATTTTCTTGTATCTCTTGTTGCTGCTTGGGAATGGTTTTTTGATATTCTTCCCAAGGGCACTTCCTTTGCAAATTCCTTCATGTGTATATTTCAATTCTAGTATTCCTTCAACCATTTTTTTGATGAAAGGTAATTCTTGATAATCGACATGAGTGTACCTTCTATGCCAAATTTCATTAGGGTTGACTTCGTCATGTACTAGAGCTTCTTCATTTTGTTCTAGTAGTCTATACATATTTTCTTCATAACTTCCAATAACCCTAGCATCCTCTATGCTGGAATTCTTATGCCATGATAACACCTTTCCATCCATGAAAGCTATTCTATTTCCTTTGTCTTCTAAACATGATATTGATACAAGATTCTTTTATAAACCAGGTACATATAAAACATTGCTTAAGTGAACATGATTACCTAATTCCAACTTGACAAAGGCTTCTCCAAATCCTTTGATGGGGTAAGTGATTTTGTCTCCAAGCTCCACTTTGTACGATATCTTTCTCTCATTTAGATTTGAGAGTCTAGATTGATCTCCCATCATGTGCTTGGAAGCTCCATTATCGATTATTCACATATCATCTTCAATCATCCCAATGAGTGTTGAGTATTGTAAAAGACTGATTATTTCACACATGTCTTCAGTTGACTGGTAACTAGTCATGCCTTGATCCATGACTTCAACTTCGTCATTTCTATATTTTGAGAGAGCCAAGAGGTGCGTTGAGTTAGGGTGCATAAGAATATCTTCTTCTTGGGTGAGATGCTCCATCATAGGGTTCCTGATCGAAGATTTAGGGTTTCTGCAACTCCTTCTTCTAGTAACCCTAGCTGCAGTGTTTTTGGAAGATGCTCCTTCTAGTAACCCTAGTGGCAGTTCCTCAACGAGCTCAATATCTAGTGGTTATGCTTCCTTCTAGAATTTTAGGCTGACTGAAGGGGGTGTGGGCCCATAAAATATTAGAATATAGAAGATTGTTCTTGTTTTACCATTGAGAATACCCTCGTCACCCATCCATAGGCCGAAGCCACCCTCTGAGCACCTAGACCTTGACATAGAAGAGAATCTTGGTAGAAATCCAATAGCCAAGAGAGGCTAATGCACCAAGAAAGAATAGAAAGAAATATGATGAGATAATCCCACCCAAAGGCTAGCACACACCTTCCTAGAAACTTGCGCACAAGATGCAACTGCAACTGCGCAGATCCAGTTCTCTCTGCAAATGTTGAGATGTGTATAATGAAAACTGGCGCCCTATATTTATAGTAGTCTGGGGAGTTTAAATGGGGCCGAATTCTCCTTATGGGCATTAATAAATTCATATTAAATATATTTTTATAGCCGACAACTTGTCTAGGGTTTCCTTCACTTCTTTGCTTCCTTTCGGAGTATTCTAATCTTGTCATAGGTCACAATAGAGGTTCATACCTCTTGAAGCTACCATAATATTAAAAGGAGGGGGGAGAGATAAAGAGAGGGAGTTTGAAAGAGAGAGAGGTGGATGGGAGGGAGGGAGACGGGGTAGGGAGAGAGGGGTAGAGGGAGAGAGAAAGATAG
>JZKD02S1601183.1:164462-175196 GCA_000966675.3 Picea glauca
CATTTCTGATATATAAAGGCACACATCGCAGTAGAGTAATTAACTAAGATTTATTCCATGTACCAGCTGAACAGTCATGATTTTTTTTAGGAGATAGCCCTAATCACAAGTGAGAAAGATATATATATGTATATTTAAAGTATGGAAGTGACCTTACGAATACCAAGAATTATTATAGACCATATACAACAGTTACACATCTTTGTATCAACCGGTGTTTAATGAAAAGTTATAGACTGAAATATTGGAAAATTATTGGAGTGAATCTAATTAACACAGTTTAATTACCAAAACTAATCACGACAAGAATGATAAAATCATGAAATACGATACCACGACTTAATTTCCATTTCAGAGTTTTGAATACTAGGATTTGGAGGTGTCAAGGACACTCACGAGGTGTCAGGGATAGAATTGAGTTTGACAACCCCAAATCCTTGAGTGAGGTATTCAGGAAAGAATGAATGTGCTATGACTAGTATAAACAATGCGTAGAGTTTCCCAAGTCCTGGAAAGATAAGAAGAAATATCGAATGAACCAGCAGAAGAAGGGATACCAGCCTGCTCCACATTGGAATGTAGCAAAAAGTTTCTCAAGTAAGGATTTTCACTCCAATCACTTGAATACGCAAGGTAGTTGTAAACCGGTAAACCTAGGAATGAAGAAGTTCGGGGACAACTCACGTGAGCCATAAAAGTGTTGGGGGTGTGGAGAGCCTCATCTAAGGAGGAACTATCCATGTTTAACTTCAGCAAACAAAACTGTTGTTCATAATCTGCAGGAAGCTTTGACAGTGGGAGACGTGGGCAAAATCTTGCATCAGATAAATGCAGCCATAGATGGTCGACAAGCTGACTACTATTCCTCGGTGGTAGAAATCGAAGGTAAAATCAATGACACTCAAATTTATGTTTTAATTGACCTGGGAGATACGTTAATTTATATTACTCCTAATATAGTAGATTCGAATAAACTTAAGAAACTGAAGAACACAAAATCATGGCTGGTACAACTAGCAACAAGTACTAAAAGGAAAGTAGTTGACTTTATTTCTGATTTTGAGTTCAACTTAGGTGGTCAAAAGATAAGGATCAATATGAACATATTACCACTAGGATCTTATGATATGATTATCAGGATGGATTGGTTGGAACAACACAAAGCAGTACTAAACTGTTATACAAAGATACTTAGCTATAAAGATGATTTTGACACTGTTAGAACAACCCAAGGCATACAAAATCCTGTATCAGTCAGACAGGTTTTAGTGATGCAACTCAAGAAATGTATTAGAAATGGATGTCAAGTTTATGCCATCCAAGTGATGAATCTATTAGAAAAATAAGATAAGCCAAAGTTAGAAGACTTTGCTGTCCTACATGAATTCAGAGACATGTTTGTGAATGAGATACTAGAATTACCTCCTAGAAGGGAAATAAACTTCTGCATAGACCTACTACCCGGTTCAGTCCCTATCTCAAAAGAACCTTACCGAATGAGTCTACCAAAACTAACAGAATTAAAAATCCAATTATAGGAATTGTTGGACAAAGTGTATATTAGACCGAGTGTTTCACCATGGGGGGCACCAATCCTCTTTGTGAAAATAAAAGACGGTACTCTAAGACTATGTATCAATTATAGACAACTGAAAAAAATGACCATTAAGAACAAATACCCCTTACCAAGGATAAATGATTTGTTCGATCAAGTTGGTGGGGCCAAGATCTTTTCAAAGTTGGATTTACGATCCGATTATCATCAAGTTAGGATAAAGGATGAGGACATAAACAAAACAACTTTTTGAACAAGATATGGACACTACAAGTTTTTAGTCATACCTTTTGGACTCACTAATGCACCAGCCACATTTATGTTCTTGATGAACAACATTTTCAATGACTACTTAGACAAGTTCGTAGTAGTATTTATCGATGATATTCTGGTCTATTCTAAAATGGAGGAGGAACATGAAGAACACTTAAGAATAGTTCTGCAAACATTAAGGAAACACAAACTATATGGAAAATTTGACAAATGTGACTTTTATAAAAAATAAATACAATATTTAGGACATGTCATTTCCACAGAAGGTATTGTTGTAGACCAGGAAAAGATAAAAGCCATTATGGAATGGCAAGTACCTAAGGATGTGGAAGATATCTGGTCATTCATGGGAATCATTGGATATTATTACAGATTTATAGAAGGGTTTTCCAAGATAGCCTACCCTATCACGTCACTACAAAATAAAGGAACCAAGTTTAGCTGGTCCAAAAGTGTCAAGATAGCCTTAACAAGCTGAAAAAATTTGATCTGGATTATTTTCAGCACGAAATGAGAGTGGAGATATAATAAAGAAATACACAGAGATATTGTATATATTCAATAATGTAACATAAATGTATCAGAGAGGCAACCATAAACACATATATACATTAATACATGATTTCTATTAATGAAATAAATGTACAGAGACTGTAAAAATATAGAGTGAAAGACTCGCTAGAATCGTGGTATCTTATCTCTGAGAAGAGATGTGACGGCTACTCGCATTCACAAGAAGATGATTACAATGAAGATCTGAAGGAATTTTTACAATAAATGGGAATTCCAAAAGTCCTAGACATCCAAAAACCTAAACCTAGGAGATGAAGCACCAAAAGTCATGTGGGTCCCGTTTGGGTAAGTGAGTACATCAACTTCCCGGGGTCGTAACTTTTGCATACGATCTCCATTTTAGGCGTGTGATAGCTCATTGGAAAGGTATCATTGAGGAGATTTATTTTGGGGTATCAACCATGCCTTTAGATATCATTGAGAACCTATATCTTGAAAAACCTTCATTTAGGCCCTCAAAATGGCCCCGAAAGTTAAAACTTGTTAAAAATAGTAAATTGCCAAAATTGCCAGAAAACAGTTTTGAGCCAGTCGGAAAAGGTGGGTGGCCACCGATATCCACCTGGATCAAAATTATTGACATTGGCACCCATTTTGAAGGTAGAAGACCCAGATAAAGACTTCACAATTTGTGTTGATGCAAGTAAAGAGGGACTAGGTGGTGTCCTAAATCAAGAAGCGCACATGATTTGTTACGAGTCCTGAAAATTAAAAGAACATGAGAGAAATTATGTCACTCATGAAATAGAACTAGCATCAGTAATACATGCCTTAAAAATGTGGCGACACTATATAATGGGCAGAAAATTCCTACTATTGACATATAATAGCGGGGTGAAATATTTATTTAACCAACTAGATCTTAATGAAAGACAAGCAAGGTGGCTATCCTTCTTGATCAAATTCAACTTCGAGGTCAAACACATAAAGCGTAAGGAAAATAAAGTAGTTGACACTTTAAGCAGAAGAGTCCATGGGTTATTTGAGATAAACATCAGTAGGGAAGAAAGTGATCTGGAACAAAGAATAAGGACGACAGGTATTAACGTCGTAAATTACACTAAGATAATGAAATAATTACAAAATAGTTCCGCCAACTCTAAAAAACCAGATCCAAGCATCAACAATAAAGGACTATGACGACTTAAAAATAGACTTTACATACCAGATTCAACAGAATTGAAATCAACAATTTTGGATGAAGTGCATAAGAAACTATATTCTGGCCATCGAGGTTACTAGAAAACAGTAACAACACTTAGAAAACTATTTTTCTTTCCTAGCATGAAGGGAAAAACAACATAATAATTGTCTAGGAGCCAAGATTGTCAATAGGTTAAGGTCGAGCAACAACATCCAACCGGCCTATTATAGCCATTACCAGTACCAGAATGGAAATGGGAGACTATATCACTGGACTTTATAACATGTTTGCCTAAAACTCTGAAATAGAATGATTCTATCATGGTTGTAATCGATAAACTCGGTAATTCTACACACTTTATTCCTATAAAGTCTACTTTTAAAGCTATAAACATTGTTGAAATATTCATGAAAGAATTTTTTAGACCGCATGGTATTCCTAAAATGGTGATTTCAGATAGAGACGTAAAATTTACATCCTCTTTTTGGATGGAATTGTTTGTAGGGCTAAACACTAACTTGAATTTCAGTACAAGCTATCATCCACAAACAAATGGACAGACCAAAAGGAAAAACCAAATCATAGAGGATATGCTTCGCATGTATGTAAGAAAAAAACCAAGCAAGTGGGAAGACTACCTGCACTTGGTAGAATTTGCATATAACAATTGTTACCAAACTTCAGCTAAATTGAGCCCTTTTGAAATACTGTATGGAAAAAAGTGTATGACTCAAATTATCTAGAATAACCCGACTGATAGACTCATGATTGGACTAGATATGCTCCAAGAAATGGAGAACATGGTAAGAAAGGTACAACAAAACTTGAAAGAAGCACATGACAGACAAAAGAGCTATGCAGATCATAAAAGAAGACAATTGGAATTTCAAGTAGGATACCATGTTTATTTGAAGGTCAAGGCCCGAAAGAGCTCATTGAAATTAGTTAATTGTGCCGAGATGGCACCCAGGTTTTGTGGGCCCTTCGAGATACTAGATTGAATTGGACCCGTAGCATAACAACTTGCACTTCCAACTAATCTAAGAATTCATAATGTATTTCTTGTTTCATTGCTGAAAAAGTATATTCAAGACCCTACTCATAGAATTGATTGGAACTTGGTGCAGGTGGAGCCTAAAGGTGAGTTCCAGGTGGAACCCCTGTGCATTCTAGACTGGAGAGAAATAACACTTCGGAACAGAGCCATCTCTTAGGTAAAGGTGCAATGGAAGCACTTTAGTCCTGAGGAGTTCACTTGGGAGTTGGAGGGAGATTTGCGAAAATCTCATCCAATCCTGTTCTAGGAAAGGAACGAACACTGAGGACAATGTTTTACTAAAGGGGGAAAGGATGTGACATCCCCCAAAAAATAAAATATTTTTGAAATTTAAAATTGCTAGAAATTTATTATGTTTTTATTTAATTCAAATTTGGAAAATTTTTGCCATTTATGGCAATTCTGAATTTCAAATTTGGTAATTGTAATTGATTACTTTGACTGTTGGGAAGAGACCTGATTTGACCCAACTAACTATTTGACTATGACACTTGTATAGAAACATAATATTTTATATTGATTGCAGGAGGACAAATCGAACAACCATGTTAAATTTAGCTGACCATGACTCCATGAGTAGGGAACATGTTGGAACTACCTCTGGGCTGATTATTACAAGTGGAAAATCAGTGATTTGGCCATTGGCAACCCCTAAAAATTAGGGATTTAGAAAGCTGCAAAAATTCCCAAGGGAGGGAAAAGACATGGGAAAATGATAAATAGCATATGAGAGGAGGCAGGATGCTACCAAGTATGCTGGGAAAGGACACTTTTGATTTGCTTGCTGTTATGAACACTGCTTGAATGTGAGGCAAGGGAAAACTATTGGAGGTTTAGGACATTGCTGAAGAGAAGCTTTTCCAAGTTCACCCTCATGGATTCATGTCTAGGCTAGGTGGTGAATTGAGCAAGTAGTTTGGCTACCCTGTTATATGATTGGAAGGAACATGGTTGTTCCCTTTGTTTTTTCTGCAAGCTGGTTCAGATATGTAAACCTTTCCTTACTCTGTCCTTGGATGTTTTGGGTGTAACTGATATTATGCATCTACTTGTTCTAAATCGAAATAATTCTTTCAATGGATGATATCTATCGTGGTATTAAATTTACAATCATAGTCTAAATTTTGGAGTGGTCCCTCCCGAAAATCTAGAATACTAGGCAAATTTATTTAAATATGATTTGAGTTTAAGAGAGTAGATCCATCTATAGGATAGTCTTAATCTAAGGTCGAAATGCTAGGATACTCTGTATTGCTTAAAGAAGACCAATTTGTATAGATATAGGTTCATTTCTGTTACTAAAGTATTAAACAAATCTAAATTTGAGCAATCAGATAGGTTTAATTTGAAGTCAAAATGATAGGATACACTGTATGCTTGAACAAGACCAATATGTATAGATATAGGTTTATTTCTGTGACTGAAGTATTAAACAGATCTAAATTTGAGCAATTGGATAGGTTTAATTTGAAGTCGAAATGCTAGGATACTCTAAATGCTTGAAGAAGAGCAATCTGCATAGATATGGGTTTATTTCTATGACTGAAGTATTAAATAGATCTAAATTTGAGCAATCGGAGTTGAGTAAATTTGTGCCAAAAGGAAACATTTAAATGTATCGCTAATTCCAAACAATCATGCATCTTAAAAGAGACTTCCTATCTTTTACATTTAAGAATTGAAGAGGAATACAAAATAGAAAGAAGCTTATGGATCACCTAGGCACTCATATATTATACACATATATATGTATTGGAAAATAAAATGCAAACTGGAAGTAATCTATCTACATCAGAAAGTTAAGGAAATCTGGAAAAACCCTTTTGTTTATCAGATGCTAAAACAATCATGGGAATTGACGCCTATCAGAAGATTTTATGCTTCCCTTGTTTTATTTAAAGAGCGGTCTACCCTTTCCACAATCAAAGTCTGTAATGAATTTAGAAATTTTCAAAAACCTTAAGAAGATCTGAAAAAAAATTTGAATTGCATTTGTCACTCTGTATTTTTTTACTGAGTTTGTAAACTCTGTTCATGTTTTCATTTTTTCGGCATTTCAGAGTTTAATGGTTCAAGTTGCGTGGAGTTCTTTTGTCCTTGAAAATGTCGAAACCCAAGGTGGCCCCACAGCCTGATCAAATTTAGTGATTTGGCGATTATCGTTGTATGTTGTTCATGCATCAAGCATTACCAAACGCTGAAACTCGATATTGGCTAGGCCCCATACCTTTTCGTGATTTCACGATTCAACATTTGACGTTGTGCAGTGTTTTTGCATCGGGAGTTAGTAAACCCCGAAACCCGAAATTGTTGGGCCCAGACCCTAATCAAATTTCGCAATTCAACATTTGTTATTTCATTTTGTAAACCCCAAAGTGTTGGGCCCAAAACCTTTTTTCATTTCGAGATTCGGCAATCCGCATGGTCTTTTGTTTTTGTATTCGGCATTTGTAATTTTCGAAACCCAATTGACCTCCATTTTTTTTTTTCACACACACATATATATATGGGTAGACATTTTTGATATATAAAGGCACGCATCGCAATAGAGTAATTAACTAATATTTCTTCCATGTACCAACTGAATGGTCATGATTTTTTTTAGGATATAGCCCTAATCACAAGTGACTAAGATATATATGTGTATATTTAAATTACGGAAGTGACCTTGTGAATACCAAGAATTATTATAGACCATCTACAACAGTTACACATCTTTATATCAACCGGTGTTTAATGAAAAGCTATAGGTTGAAATGTTAGAAAATTATTGGAGTGAATCGAATTAACACAGTTTAATTACCAGAACTAATCACGAAAAGAATGATAAAATCATGAAATGAGAAACCACGAATTAATCACCATTTCATAGTTTTGGATACTAGGAGTTGGAGGTGTCAAGGACACTCATGACAAGAATGATAAAGTCGTGAAATGATGAAAGGGACTATTGTGAGTCTCGAAAACCCGAAAGGCAAAACTCAAAAATTCCATCAGCCATCCATCTCAGTGGGTTATGTGAACCTTCCGATCACTTCGGGGATTTTTTGATCATGAATTTTATAATGTTGGAGTAACGATGACTCGAAGGGAAAAACACCAAAAACCCCATCAGTCGTTCGAATAAGAAAAGATGGGATCAGATTATGGAGTTTTGTGAACCATTGATCTGGCCCCATTTTGGGGATTGCGACCTACCGAAATGATGAAATGCCGAAGTGTGAAAGGAATTTTGATTAGGCTCGCAGTCACATCCAGTGGGAATATGGAATAAGCGCGAGACCCGGTACTTGAAATCCAATGGTGCAGGTGAATTTGAATATGATCGGAGGATTATGAAATATTTGTACTCTAAGTTTAATCGAAAGGCCTTACCTAACCCCTCTCATGTATCCAAATATTTTAAAAACAACTATAGGGTTCTGTTTATATTTAAGCTTTTCGTAGAGGACTATAGACTAATAATCTACTTTTACATAAGTTCGTTTGGTCATTTTCATCATGTGATTATGTGTATGGACTAATGCATGAGGCCTAGGCCAACAACCCCCAAAGTCGTTTGTATTGTAAACATATGGTAATGGGTTATTTGTAGGGTCTAACAGGTAAGGATTTGGCCATAAAGACCAAAGGTCATTTGGGTTGTTAAGGATGTTGTAATGGTTATAAGTACAAACAGATCAGAAAGTAATTATAATTATAGGAATTGAAATAAACATTGAAATGAGGAATAAACATTTATCATCAATCAGAAAACTTTAAGTTGAATGGTAATGGAATTCGACAATAGTAAGGACTCTTGCAAACTTTCATACTTAAGATTTATAACATAAATCTTACTTTCTTGAATATCAAACTATTGAAGGATATTTATACAAACAANTTATTCCTGTAAAGTCTACTTTTAAAGCTATAAACATTGTTGAAATATTCATGAAATAAATTTTTAGACTACATGGTATTCCTAAAATGGTGATTTCAGATAGAGACGTAAAATTTACATCCGCTTTTTGGAAGGAATTGTTTGCAGGGCTAAACACTCACTTGAATTTCAGTACAAGCTATCATCCACAAACAGATGGATAGACCGAAAGGACAAACAAAATCATAGAGGATATTCTTCCCATGTATGTAAGAGAAAAACCAATCAAGTGGGAAGACTACCTGCACTTGGTAGAATTTGCATATAACAATGGGTACCAAACTTCATCTAAGTTGAGCCCTTTTGAAATACTGTATGGCAGAAAGTGTATGACTCTAATTAGCTAGGATAACCCGTCTGATAGACTCATGATTGGACCAGAGATGCTCCAAGAAATGGAGAACATGGTAAGAAAGGTGCAATAAAATTTGAAAGAAGCACATGATAGACAAAAGAGCTATGCAGATCAAAAAAGAAGACACTTGGAATTTCAGGTAGGAGACCATGTTTATTTGAAGGTCAAAGCCTGAAAGAGGTCATTGAAGTTAGGGAATTGTGCCAAGATTGCACCCAAGTTTTGTGGGCCCTTTGAGATACTAGCACAAATTGGACCCATAGCATATCAACTTGCACTTCCAACTAATCTAAGAATTCATAATGTATTTCCTGTTTCATTGATGAAAAAGTATATTCAGGACCCTACTCATAAAATTGATTGGAACTTGGTGCAGGTGGAGCCCGAAGGCGAGTTACAGGTGGAACCCTTGCGCATTATGGACCGGAGAGAAATAACGCTTTGAAACAGAGCCATCGTTGAAGTAAAGATGCAATGGAAGCACTTTAGTCCTGAGGAGGCCACTTGGGAGTTGGAGGGAGATTTGCGGAAATCTCATCCAATCCTGTTCCGGGAAAGAAACGAGCACTGAGGATAATGTTTTGCTGAAGGGGGAAAGGATGTGACATCGCCAAAAAGATAAAATATTTTTGAAATTTAAAATTGCTGGAAATTTATTCCGTTTTTAGTAACTTTGAATTTGGAAAATTTTTGCCATTTATGGCAATTCTGAATTTCGAATTTGGTAATTGTAATTAATTATTTTGACTATTGGACAGAGACCTGATTTGACCCAACTAACTATTTGACTATCACACTTGTATAGAAACATAATATTTTATATTGATTGCAAGAGGACAAATGGAACAACCATGTTAAATTTAGCTGATTATGACTCCATGAGTGGGGAACATGTTGGAACTATCGTTGGGATAGTTATTACAAGTGGCAAATCAGTGATTTGGCCATTGGCAGCCCCTAAAAATTAGGGATTTAGAAAGCTATGAAAATTCCCAAGGGAGGGAAAAGACCTGGGGAAATGATAAATAGCATATGAGAGGAGGCAGGATGATGCCAAGTATGTTGGGAAATGAGACTTTTGATTTACTTGTTGTTATGAACATTGCTTGAGTGTGAGGCAAGAGAAAACTGTTGGAGGTGTAGGACATTGCTGAATAGAAGCTTTTGTAAGTTCTCCCTCATGGATTCATGGCCAGGCTAGGGGGTGAATTGAGAAAGTAGTTTGGCTTCCCTGTTCGACGATTGGGAGGAATGTGGTTGTTCCCTTTTTTTTCTGCAAGCTAGTTCAGATATGTAAACCTTTCCTTACTCTGTCCTTGGATTTTTTGTGTGTAACTGATATTATGCATCTACTTGTTCTAAACCGAAATAATTCTTTTAATGGATGATATCTATTGTGGTATTAAATTTACAATCACAGTCTAAATTCTGGAAGGGTCCCTCCTGAAAATCTAGAATACTAGGCAAATTTATTTAAATACGATTTGAGTTTAAGAGAGCAGATCCATCTACATGATAGTCTTAATTGGAGGTCGAAATGCTAGGATACTTTGTATTGCTTAAGGAAGACCAATCTGTATAGATATAGGTTCATTTATGTGACTGAAGTATTAAACAAATCTAAATTTGAGCAATCAGATAGGTTTAATTTGAAGTCGAAATGCTAGGATACATTGTATGCTTGAAGAAGACCAATCTGTATAGATATAGGTTTATTTGTGTGACTGAAGTATTAAACAGATCTAAATTTGAGCAATCAGATAGGTTTAATTCGATGTCGAAATGCTAGGATACTCTAAATGTTTGAAGAAGACCAATCTACATAGATATGCGTTTATTTCTATGACTGAAGTAC
>JZKD02S1601183.1:191377-203451 GCA_000966675.3 Picea glauca
CGAATGATCTTCTTTTAACTGAGGGCGGGGGGTCCATAATGGTTATCTCCCTCTGGCGGGCCCCTTGTTATATGTGGCATAAATCTATTGGTCCCGAAGTCCCGTCACCGTCTGCTATCTGACAGCCCCCATCACTTATGGACGTTATCTTCCACTTGTTCCACTTGTTCCTGAGTTATGTGCCATCCCATAACTATTGTCAGTCTCCTACCCCCTTTCACTCATGGAAATCCCCTTATTATGAATTTTACCTCCAATCCCTAGCCGCCATGTCACCCATCCATATGTTTCGGCCACGTTCACCTGCCATCTCACCCCCAAGTGGCTCGTTGTCCATTTATTACTAGATAACCTATCTGTTATCTAGCTGACCTGTCTCCCATGCCCAACCGACCCCATTTTTAAATAAAATTACCATTTTCCCCTAATTTCGTGGTTCACTCCTCACACCAGAGAAACTCATAGATTGCTCCTCCATTACATCTCGTCGCCTTCATCCACAGTTATTCGAACCCACTAACTTCTTGTTTATTGCAGGTACTATTGCAGAGATGCTGCCAAAGCCAAGACAAACAGAAGGAGAGGATAATCCTTTTCTCCCACCTCCTGTCGACTGGGACAATATCCCACTAGTTGAAAAAGACAGATTGATTGTAGATACCAAATGTGATTTCAATTTCTCAGACCTCCATTCATGGCTCAAGGAGGTTTTCCTAGACTAGAGCAATGAAATTGGACTCTGGGAGTCTAATTTACCCCTTTACCTCTTTCCCCAAATCCACCATTTTCCCGAGTTCGCACTTAAATGCCAAGCTCACTATATTCCTGAACAAAGAGCCATCACCTCCTCATCCGGAGACACCCTGTTCCTCATCATGCCCGAAGACATAGACCAGATGATGCAAATTCCCCGTGCCGACTCTGCGTCTCCTTTCAACCAGGAAATCCTTACAGAGTTGTATCAAAAGATGTCTTTTCCCTAGAGAGCTCAAATATTCGAGCTTTTCCTTCCCACCTCTGCTCAATTCCCTTCCACAAATCTCCCTTACCCGTCGTCCATGTTGTCCACTAAGGGAAATGAGGTCATTTCTTCCCTTTGTGCTTTTGTAGGGTACTATTCCAACCAGTGGGTAGATGAGCCCATTCTGGGTTTTCTATCCATTTTCTCCACTGATGAAAAGCCCACCACCCAGTTTGATTTCAGCACCTTCTTGGCCGACAATATTCACGAAGAGTTCATGAATTTTGGCATGGAGGGCATGTTCAGATATTCATCAATAATAGCCTACTTGTTCATCTTTTTCCAAGCGGATAAGTTTGCATTTTCCATGCAAAAGATGGACGTAGATGGAAGGCCTCAGTGAGTCATAGCATGGACCTCTTTGCTAAAGAATAACTCCACAGAGTATAGCTTCAAGGCATTCATCGATCTGTTCTACCACCCGGTGGTAAGCATGTTGAGCGGAAAGCCTGAGCCTCGAATAAACGACGAAGTCCAGAGAATCCTGCATCTCTCGGATAACACACAGACCAGGGATTGGTACCTCTATCAAAACCACACTGAGATCATAATATTCGGGTGCGAGTTGGCACCCTATAAGCTGCCCAAGTATGTGTTGCTAAGAATCTTTGCATTAGAGTATATAAGAAAGATCATGAATTCAGATGACATCCATTTCGTATCATTGAAGAAAAAGCAGCAGCTTTGAATCAAGGGGCAGATTGACTCCTTCATCTGTAACACTCGTAGCACCAGAGAAGAAGCGGACTGGATGCTAAGAGAGATGAAGTTTTTCTTAAGCTTCCCATGGCATTATGATCCTTGCAGGATCATCTCATAAATGCGGGTGAAGAACAAAAACATCCCATACGTTGATGAAGCCAAACCTGAGATTGAAAAATTTGCCAATCAGACAGTGTGGGTGCCTAATACCTTGGTCGAAGTGGAACAACAGGTTCCCCTAACCAATGTGCCACCAACTACCATGCCACAGGTCCCTAAGGAAAAAAGGCCTCGACAAGAGTTATCTCCACCTGTCACGGAGGTATCGTCTGAAGAGTTCCAGTTGCACACTAAGAGGCCCAAGACAACCACAGTTCTCGGCCCTACGGAGGAGAAAGAAGCCCCGCCTACCACATTGGTCAAGTCTGTCATTCCACCTTTCAGCTCAAGCCTACATAAGGACATCACCCGAGCAGTGCCAAAGAAATACTCAGACTCCCCACTGGACACTCAGCCAGGGAAGACTGGGCCCAAGTTGAGCATATTCGAGAAGTACGAGCTGATTAAGAAAAATAATCAGACCCTTACCAGCAGTACTTACGCTCAGTTTCAGAAGCAGATGTCGACTGCACAACATAGGCCATTGTCTGCGTTTGACACAGAAAAGGACAGGATGCACATGGCCTTCCTCGAGGCGCAGGTACCAGACCCCAAGGTGATCACAGATTACAAGAGGGCCACCTTCGAATTCCATATGAAGGACATGCACCCAGTAGATCAGATGGATCTGCACAAATATATAGGGGAAATGGTGTTCCATACATTGGTGCATGCTTCCGCTTCTGCAGCAAAATTACAAGTATGACTGAGCAATGCTCAAATGCAGCTCAAGCTGGATAAGATATCGTCCTTTGCAAAGGAAAATAGAATTAAGACTTTGGAGGAACTGGTCCTCAAGATTGGCTACGATCCTTCGAACATTAAAGTTGCATAGGAGATGATAAAGAAGAAGAATGCATACATTGCCTCCTTGAAGAAACAACTGAAGCTACCGCCCACAGAGGACTCGCAGGCGAAGGAGATAGCAGAGAAAGAAGGTGAGAAGGATAAAATTCTCAAGCTTCTCATGGAGAAGAATGCCCAACTCAAAGAAATGGAGGCTGAGATGGAGAAATTATTAAAAGAGAAGGATCATACGAAGCCAATGGAAGTCATTCCATTGAGTGCCATTCCGATCTCAGGAGCAAGCACAGCAGCAATGACAGTAGTACCATCCGCAACTCCATTGACATCACAAGAGGGGACAGTCGACCTTGCCAAATCCATGGAAAAGATGAACCGGCAAGAGACAGAGATCAACAAGCTTAAAAAGGAAGTTTAGAACCTCCAGGAACTCAAGACTTCCTTCCAAACCAGTCTCTCCAAGGAAAAGTAGGTAACTGAGAAGCTCAAGAAGGAGCTACAACAGCTCCAAAAGAAAATAGTGGCAGGAAAGACTTTGGTTGAGGTCAAAGAGAATGTATGGAAAGACATCACAAAGTCCATAATTGAGATATGGCCCATGATCCAAATCATGTTTGAGCAGAATGAGTTGGTCTAGAGGAGAAAATAGGCTATTGAGAAGATTAGAGTAGAATTGGGGGAGATGCCAACACAGGAAAATGATTTCATCAAGTTCCTAAATTCTAAGACCAGAGAAGAGCTAGAAGAGTTGAAGATCGAAGACAGAACAGAGACCATCCTTGAGGTCAAAAGAGTTTTGACCAAGAGAGGATTAATGCTTCAACTGGAAGAAAAGGTTCAGATCATGGACCAGGGGGTACAAAGGTTCTTCAATAAGATTGAAGCTCTCCAAAAGAAAGGTCTACCTGGTCTGAAGGTTATTAATCATAAACTCATGACACTTCTGGATTACAAGAAGAGATTGGTTGAGGTGTCCAAGGACAGTTCAAAGTTTGCAAGCATACAAGGGAGCATCATCGACAAAGCATTCCTGGATGCCCTTTAGTTGGACATCAGTATCCAACACAAGATTCGATACATATTCCTCAGTAAGCCTACATTCTCCAAGTATACAGAAATGGATGAAGTGTATCGAAGACTGCTCAAAGTAACTGTGCCTAGTCATCTCCGATGGGAGGAACTCTACGATATACTAGATTAGTAGATGAGTTGTCCAGGTCTAGTCACCTATCCAGTTAGATGAGGTCGTGCAAAGGCTTCATCAACGGTCTACCCAGAAATTCAGCGTGCAGTTTCACCAAGTCATCAAGCAGTTCCGAAATTTAGGAGATTTGTTAAATTAGTTAGGCTAAAAATAGAATTAGCACATCCTGATCATTTATGACAGAAACGTTTGTAATTTGAGTTATAAATACTTCACCTTTTGAAGTATTGAGGGTTGTTTATATTCACACCTTGACGCTATCAGACCGTAACATTTTTGAAGAGATTTGCCATTAATAAAAAGGAGGCACTTTTACAGGATTCTTGCATGTATTCACTAGTGATGTTTATCCTCTAAGTTGAATGTTATTATTTCTTTGTGATCATATTGTTTTTTGAAACTAATCTTTAAGAGTAACAAATGTTGCATGATTTATCTTGGATACCCTGTTTCTGACTCGAAAGATTTTAGTGTTTATCTTCTGGTGTTTTCAATTAAGAAATTCTTAACTGCTTCTTAGTTGAATTTATGTTTCTCATCTTTTCTTCTGTCCATCATTTAAGCTACTAAAATATCCAGTGAGTATATTATCTCACCCCATAGAAGTCTTCTTTCGCGTTTCTGGTTTGCATTTCATATTTTTTAAAACACAGACCGCATAGACCAATGGATGTGTAGACTGTTTCAACCAATTCATAAAACACTCTTACGACAAAAACGACCTATTTCTTTACCTAGCCTAATATCTAAAATTGGAAACATAGCTAAATCATATAGAGAGATCCTTCTCTGAAGTTGGAAGGGCTAGATCCCAGCTTTAAAGTGGTTGGATAAAGTTACCTTTGTAGATTTCTTCTGTTTCAACCTTTAGGAAATTTACCAAGTGCTAACATAGTGGCGACCATACTGGGGAAAAAACATAAAATTTATAATTTCCCATTTTCTTTTCCCTAAAAGAAAGTTTTTTCCATAGAATATTGCAAATCTGAGAAGAAAATAATGTTTAGAGGTTGACCAAACTTTGTACATATTATTTTTCAGACTCACAAAACTAAAAAATAAATATATAAAAACCAAAAAGAATTCTGGCTCCCAAGAAAGTTCATACTCGATCTCATCTAGACCCAGAACCCGCGATAGTGATAGATAGCCCCGAACAGTTGCTCAGGCGAAATACCTTAGCTATAGGTTTAGTGAGTCATATTCCCTTTCATAAGTCCTTTTCCTTCTTAGGGAAACCTGTTACCTCTCAAAGCCCTGATCTTGGTACCTTTCCACAGCAAAGCCTGGTTAGAACATGGTCCGATAGTTTTGTGACTAGAATCATCTTTGACCCAACTATTTTGCAACCCCGAACCCCTGAAGTTCTATCTCCCAAGACTAAACCACAAATCACTCCCTTAGTGTTGTCCAGTCCCTCCTCATCCTCATCTTCAGTCGCTACCTCGCTGATCATCTAGGTTGTCGCCCTACCTCCTCCACCCATCATGGCAGCTCGATATGCTCCTTTGGTGTTGGCCGCACCTCTACACCCCATGCCCCAAGACTATCAAACAAGACTTCCACAATTCGATGCAACAAGACCTTTAAACGCCCAACAACATGTTGACAAAATGAAGTATTATTTTGACCTTCAAGAAGTTGATGAGGCTGACATTCAAATGCGATTGTTTGCCCAAAGTTTAACAGGTGACATCAAGAAATGGTACAAAGATTTACCTGCCACCTCAGTCCCTGACCTTGTCACGTTCCAAAGGATTTTTCTTGACAGATGGGAGGTAAAGAAAAACCCTCTCCAAATATTGTCAGAATACGAGAATATAAAAAGAAATCAAGGTGAGACGGTACAAGATTACTGCACCCATTTCAATAACTTGTACAATGCAATTCCAGCCGAAATCAAACCTCCACAGGGCCTGGCATTGATAAAATTCCATGATGGTTTCGATGCCGATATGTCATACCAACTAAGAGAAAGGAATTCTACCACCTTGGCAGACATGTATAAAAGTGCTATAAGTGTGGAGGCCAATCTGTTGGCAAAAAGAGCATGTCAAAGGTCAAAAAGGAGAGTCATGATCAAAGAAGAACCTTCCATGTCGAACTCAGATTCCAAATTGGATTCTTTGGCTAGAGTAGTGGAAAGAATGATGGAAAGACTCACTATGTCGGAGAGAAATCCTACAAGATAAAATCCACCAGCTCCTCAGGTTCGAAACCCTAACTTTAGAAGAAATCCTCCTCAAATCAGACAGAGAGATCCTAGGGATCAAAGAGAGCAGAGGGGTCCAAATTAGCAGATCAGACCTCCTCTATAAGAAAACTATGTTGATGAAGGGGAGGAAGTGATGGAGGAATTGGTGGACACTCACATCAATCTCATGGGCATTCACGACAACGCAACTATTTTCCTTACCCAAGAAGAGAAAGAACTCTTTCTTCTCAATCAAACAAAAGTAAGTGAAGAAACTGAAGATGTAGAACAACAAGCCTTCGAAAATGATATTTTAGAGGTACATCGGCAGTACAATCTACAAAGTAAAAAGATACAAGGGAATTCCCCAAAAAAGAACACTGAAACAAAGAAGGTAGTCGAAACCAAGAAGACCTCTGAGCCATCTGCTGAGAAGATTCCTGAGAAGAGTAATGCCGATGCTCCTGTGAAGAAAAACCTTACCATTCTGAAAAGGCCATCACAGCCCGAGGTGTCACCTATTAATCCATCAAGTACTTCTGAGCAGAATAATATGGTGGACAAACCAGAATTGATTAGCCAAGGCAGAGCCCCTACACCTTTTATCCTTGAGGGGGAATTGGCCAAAGTAAAAATTCCCATCCCACTTACAGAGTTGATGAACAAAGACGGTTATTGTTCATAGGTGATTAAAGAACTGGCCATTGAACCTGACATAGGCACAAAGGCCTTAACCATTGGATCAGCGAATCATTCAGACACTGTGAATCTTACTGACGATCAACCCAAACTTCTTTTTGGACCTGAAGTAGATGGTCGAGATGATACTGGTCAAGTAGCTCCATTTTACATCAGCCTAAACATACATGACCTGATCTTGCATAATGCTATGCTGGATTCAGGTGCTTCCCACAATCTGATGCCCAAAGAAGTAATGGAGAAACTGGGACTTGAGGTCACCAGACCTTACAAGGTTATACACTCATTTGACTCCAATAAAGTTAGATGTATTGGTTTGATCAAGGACCTATGCATCACCTTGGTTCAGATTCCTACGAAGAGCATGGTAATGGATGTGGTAGTTGCATACATCCCACCGAAGTATGGAATGTTGCTATCCCGGTCTTGGGGTGCTAAGCTGAAAGGAACCCTTCAGCTAGATATTTCATATGCCACTATCCTAGTTTTTGGGCAACAAAGAAGGTTATATAGAGAAACACTGATGAAGTACATGGTCAATATCCAAGAAAAACCGCACAACTACCCCCTTTACTCCATGCATTCAGACTTGGATTCGTTTGTCTTATACAATGATGGTGACACGAGAGAGCAAGATAATCAGTAAATGGAAGACACATCTAGTCAATATGAAGGCCAAGAAATCATTAACGTAGCAAGGATGAAGAACGTGGTAACTAAAGAGTTACCCGCCGATTTCTGGAGCATGGATTTTGATGGAACTGTGAGTAAAGAAGGAGAAGGAGCAGGAGTCTGGCTGCATAACCACATAAACAGGTATTCAGAAAATCATTCTTACAAATTAAATTTTCAATGCACTAACAATATTGCTGAGTATGAAGCCTTGATGCTCGGTCTGAAGCTTTTGAAAAAAGTTAGTGCTAAACAAAAACTGGTAAGAGGTGACTCTGAATTGATAATCAAGCAAATCAAAGGTGAGTACGCTGCGAAACACCCACATCTTAGAGCTTATAGGAATGTTGTTCTTGATGCCTTGAGATGTTTTATTGAAGTTGACTTGCAGGTAATGCCGAGGGGAAAAAACGTTCTGGTGGACGGTTTGGCTACGTCAACAGCCACCTGTAAGATTCCTTTCCACCCGACTTGTCCATACACTGTTGAGGTGAAATGTAGACCAACCGTTCCCGACAATATCAGGTACTAGCAAGCGTTTGGTAATGATGATCAAATCAAAGACTTTCTGTAGTGCAAAAATGATTTTGAATGTACAAATATAGATTTAGAGAACGAAGATGAAAATGTAAATAGTTCTGATTTTGAAATTGATAGTGTAAATACCATAGATTTAGGAGAATTAGGCGATGACGAAATGGACACTGATGTTTTATAGTTGAAAAGAAATGTTTTGCCTAGAGGTATAGTTCCTTTAGAGGACTTGTTTGACTTTAACGACGTAGCCAAAAAACCAAAAATCAAATCCCATGGACAAGAGGTAGAAGACTGTAATATAGGACTGAAGAGAAACCTAGGATAGTCAAACCATCTAAATCGTTACCCCCAGAGAAAAAAATCAAATACATTGAGCTGTTCAAAGAATATTCGGATGTCTTTTCATGGGGCTATGAATATTTGAAAGCCTGTGATACCATCATCATACAACACATGATTCCAATAAAGGAAGACCAAAACCGTTTAGGCAAAAACTTAGGAGGATAAATCCCAAGTTGCTCCCTCTGATAGAAAAGGAAATCAAGAAAATGAACGATGCCAAGATCATAGTTCCATTGCATTTTTCCAAGTGGATCTCTAATTTGGTCCCTACACGTAAGAAAACCAGGGAAATCAAACTCTGCATAGATTTCCAAAATCTGAATAAAGTCTCACTGAAGGATAATTACCCCTTGCCGAAAATGGACCACATCTTGCAAAGGGTGGTCGGGTCCAGTCGAATTTCTCTGCTGGATGGTTTCTCAGGTTACAATTAGGTCTTAGTACACCCGGATGATCAAGACAACACCGCTTTCACCACACCATGGGGCACTTTCATGTATGTGAAAATGCCTTTTGGTCTGATGAACACAAGAACCACTTTCCAGAGGGAAATGGATATCGCCTTCGTGGAAGAATTACGTAAGTTTATTGTCGTCTATTTAGATGATGTAACTGTGTTTTATCAATCGGATGACGAACACCTAAGACACCTCAGATGAGTCTTCAAGAAATGTAGAAGGTTTGGGATTTCTTTAAGTCCTAAGAAGAGCCTTTTTGGGTTAGAGGAAGGCAAACTGTTGGGACACATCATCTCCAAAGATGGAATCAAAATAGACCCCAGCAGAATCGAGGCCATACAAAAATTGGAACACCCAAGAAACTTCAAAGAACTACACTCTTTTATCGGAAGAATTAACTTTCTATGAAGATTCATTCCCAATCTGGCATAACTCCTCAGAAAGATTACAAACATGCTTAAAAAAGACATAAAAATAAAATGGGACTCCGAGTCTAGACAGTCTTTCGAACAAGTCAAACGAGCACTCACAGAAGCCCCAGTTTTGATCAGTCCTGATTTTACTAAAGATTTCTATCTCTTTTCTTTCACTTCCGAACATACTATAGCAGTGGTGTTACTACAAAAGAACAACGAAGGGTATGAACAACCCATAGCGTTCTTTATCAAAGCATTAAGGGACGATGCTCTGAATTACAAGATAATGGAGAAACAATATTTTGCTTTGGTAAAATCCATAAAAGACTTTAGGGTCGACATCCTCCATTCCCACACCATAGCTTATGTTCCGAATGTGGTAGTAAAGGACATCTTGACACAGGACAATCCGAATGGAAGAAGGGGAAAATGGATTGTTGTCATTTTAGAATACAATATAGAGATTAAGCCCATGAAACTAATCAAAGTTCAAGGACTTGCTAAATTAATGGCTGAATCTAACTTCCATGCTCTTGACATTAATTTTCTAGATGTGGCAGATGAACAGGGCGAGATGGAGACTCCAAACGTGAGAAAGGTATTTCTCAACTCTCCATGGTACGCAGACCTTATATTCATTTTGCAAAATCTACAATCTCCCCCTAGTTTGACTAAGACTAAAGCTAGATTTTTAAAGTTGAAAGCCTTAAAATTTTGTATTCTAGAAGGCAATTTGTATTAGAAAGACCCTGCAGGCATTCTTTTAAATTGTTTACTAAAATATGAAGCTGATAAGGTGTTACAGGAGTTTCATGCAGGAGTTTCATGCAGGAGAATGTGGTGGCCATTCGAACGGGAAGGTCACACCCAACAAAATACTTAGAGCTAGATTCTATTGGCCCACCCTGTTCGTCGATGTGCATAAAAAAGTAACTGCATGTCATCAATATCAATTGTTTGAAGGGAAAAGGAAACTCCTCCCTCTACCTCTGAAACCGATCTCAGTTGAAGCCCCTTTCCAGCAATGGGGACTCGACTTCATTGGAGAAATACACCCCCGTCTTCAGGCCAACACAGGTGGATTCTTATTGCCACCGATTATTTTACCAAATGGATAGAAGCAGTACCAATAATGCAAGCCACCGACTTTGTTATTATCAAATTCCTTGAAAGTAATATTTTGTCTCACTTTGGATGTCCTAGAAAGATTATAACTGACAATGCAGTTGCTTTTCGGTCGAAGAAACTCATAGATTTCTGCAACCAGTATCACATTGGTTTGGGGCATTCCACGACCTACTACCCTCAGGGGAATGGGCTGGTGGAATCTTCAAACAAAACCTTGGTAAATATCATCAAGAAAACATTATAGGAAAACAAGAAATCATGGCACAACAAGTTGGTGTTTGCATTATGGGCTGATAGACTGACCACCAAAAGGTCGATTGGTATGTCACCATACCAGCTAGTCTATGGTACAGAGGCATTTTTCCCCACTTCTTTAGGAGTCCCTGTCATGAAGTTGCTTCAAGAGGTACAAGCTGAGCCAAATGACTCACAGAGAAGGATCAACCAGATGATCCATTTGCAACAATCTAGGGAAGACGTTTTCAACAAAAATCAGGTCATCCAAGAAAACATCAAGAAGATCTTTGACAAACGAACCAAGGAGGATGATTTTGAGCTAGGAGATTTGGTATTGAGATGGGATGCGAGGAATGAGGACAAGGGAAAGCATGGAAAATTTGACAATCTGTGGACATGGCCATACATGATCCAAGCTTTCAGGGGAAACAATGCTTTCTTGCTAAACAACGCTAATGGGTCAGATCTTCCAAGAGCACCTGTGAATGGCAGAATGTTGAAACATTATGTACCACCTTAGCAGAAGATTCAAGTTTTCACTCTCCATTGTACATACCATTTTAATTTTCATTTTTCACTTTCATTTTCTGAGTGAAGAACATTAGTCAGTTGGTTGAAGCCCGAAGAGAAGGCCCTAAGCTGTTGATCATTGTTTTTCCATTTTTGAGAATAAAACCAATGAAGGCCACTAGGTAGAAATGTTCATAATGACAGGAACCAGGATTCTTGGCACTTCACAGGGAAAGTACCATCCCCAGGTGGAGCCGCTGGTATCACCCTATAAGTTATAGGAATCAACTGGTGACTGGAATATTATCTGTCTCTAGTGTTTTGTTGACAAATGATTTTTCATTCTGCAAATAATTTGAAAAAGAGAAAGGAAAAGAAAAAGAAAAAAGGAAAAAGAAAAAAGGAAAAAGAGAAAAGAAAAAAGAAAAAAGAAAAAAGAAAAAGAAAAGAAAAGAAATAAAAGAGGGAATAAAAGAATTGAAATAAAAGCCCCATGCAATAATGGTAACTTGGTCCATACTTTTCAAGCATGGCCAAGTTATTTTTAAATTTGATGTTGATAGGGTAGTGAATGAATTTGGCTAAACAGTTTAATCTTAGCCCAAGTGTCTAGGTTAGATTAGTGAATAAATCTGGCCAGACTGTCTAATTCTATTCAGATAGCCCTAGGGTAGAGTAATTTCTTAACCCAACAGTTTAATCTGGGTTAACTATCATAGGAAACTAGGTTAGAACATAGGTTAGTGTCATTGTTGCTTCATTCCAATAAAACTAGCTTGATGTAAAAATGTCGCACCATGTCTCAAAAGCCTAAAAGATAGTTTGGTCGAAGCCCCTTGGTGGTGTCTATTTGAAAAGTTGGGGAAAAACCCATAAAATGCATTTATCCTAAGTTTTCCCTAGTGCATGTGTTCTCTGCTCCCCATTTTTATGCTCCCTGCACATTTCGACGGTCCTGATCATGGTGCCCAGATCTATGGTGCACAGAGCA
>JZKD02S1601183.1:203590-218375 GCA_000966675.3 Picea glauca
GTCTGTTCTGCCTTTAATGGAGGGTGGGGGGATCCGGAATGAGTGATAAAAGGCACACTAAGATCTGCGGCTAGGAAACAGGCAGGCAGATCAATGGCCCACAATTAATTTTGGACCCCCTCGGATGATCTGCTTTTAACCGAGGGGGGGGGGTTCCAAAATGGTTATCTCCCTCTGGCGGGCCCCTTGTTATATGTGGCATAAATCTATTGGTCCCGAAGTCCCGTCACCATCTTCTATCTGACAGCCCCCATCACTTATGGGCATCATCTTCCACTTGTTCCACTTGTTCCCAAGTTATGTCCCATCCCATAACTGTTGTCAATCCCCTACCCCCTTTCACTCATGGAAAGCCCCTTATTGTGACTTTTACCTCCAATCCCTAGCTACCACATCACCCGTCCGTATGTTTCAGCCACCTTCACCTGCCATCTCACCCCCAAGTGGCCCGTTGTCCATTTATTACTGGATAACCTATCCTTTATCCAGCTGACCTATCTCCTGCGCCCAATCGACCCCATTTTTAAATAAAATTACTTTTTTCCCCTACTTTCGCGGTTCACTCATCGCACCAGAGAAACTCATAGCTTGCTCCTCCGTTACATCCCATTGCCTTCATCCACAGTCAGTCTACCCCAGTAACTTCGTGTTTATTGGAGGTACTATTGTAGAGATGGCGCCAAAGCCAAGACAAATAGAAGGAGAGGAGAATCCTTTTCTCCCGCCTCCTATTGACCTGGACAGGATCCCATTGGTCGAAAAAGACAGATTGATCGCATATACCAAATGCGATTTCAATTTCTCAGACCTCCAGTCATGGCTCAGGGAGGTTTCCCTGGACCAGAGCGATGAAATTGGACTCTGGGAGTCTAATTTACCCCTTTAACTCTTTCCCCAGATCCACCATTTTTCTGAGTTCGCACATAAATTCCAAGCTCACTATATTCCTAAACAAAGAGCCTTCATCTCCTCATATGGAGACACCCTGTTCCTCATCACGCCCGAAGACATAGACCAGATGATGCACATTCCCCGTGCCAACTCTGCATCTCCTTTCAACCTGGAAATCCTTACAGAGTTGTATCAGAAGATGACTTTTCCCCAGAGAGCTGAAACATTCGAGCTTTTCCTTCCCACCTCCACTCAATTCCCTTCCACAAATCCCCCTTACCCGTTGTCCATGTTCTCCACTAAGGGAAACCAGGTCATTTCTTCCCTTTGTGCTTTGATAGGGTACTATTCCGACCAGTGGGTAGATGAGTCCATTCTGGGTTTTCTATCCATTTTTTCCACTGATGAAAAGCTCACCACCTAGTTTGATTTTAGCACCTTCTTGGCCAACAATATTCACGAACAGTTCGTGAATTTAGGCATGGAGGGCATGTTCAGATATTCATCAATATTTGCCTACTTGTTCATCTTTTTCCAGGCAGATAAGTTTGCATTTTCCATGCAGAAGATGGACACAGATGGAAGGCCTCAGCCAGTCACAGCATGGACTTCTTTGATGAAGCATACCTCCACAGAGTATAGCTTCAAGGAATTCATCGATCTGTTCTACCACCCGGTGGTAAGCATGTTGAGTGGCAGGCTCGAGTCTCAAATAAACGATGAAGTCTAGAGAATCCTGCATCTCTCGGAAAACACAAAGACCGAGGATTGGTACCTGTATCAAAACCACACCGAGATCAGAATATTCGGGTGTGAGTTGGCACCCTACAAGCTACCCAAGTATCTGCCGGTAAGAATATTTGCGTTAGAATATATAAGACATATCATGAATTCAGATGACATCTATTTCGTATCATTGAAGAAAAAGCAACAACTTCGAATCAAGGGGCAGATTGGCTCCTTCATCTGCAAAAGTCGTGGCGTCGGAGAAGAAGTGGACCGGATGCTGAGAGAGATGAATTTTTTATTAAGCTTCCCATGGCATTATGATCCTTGCAGGATCATCTCAGAAATGCGGGTGAAGAACAAAAACATCCCGTACGTTCATGAAGCCAAGCCTGAGATTGAAAAATTCGCCAATCAGATAGTGTGGGTGCCTGACACCTTGGTTGAAGTAGAAAAGCAGGTTCCCCTGACCATTGTGCCACCAACTACCATGCCACAGGTCCCTAAGGAAAAAAGGCCTCGACAAGAGTTATCTCCACCTTCCACGGAGGTATTGTCTGAAGAGTTCCAGTTGCACACTAAGAGGCCCAATACAACCACAGTTCCCGGCCCTACGGGGGAGAAAGAAGCCCCGCCTACCACAATGGTCAAGTCTGTCATTCCACCTTTCAACTCAAGCCTACGTAAGGACATCACCCTATTAGTGCCAAATAAATCCTCAGACTCCCCACTGGAGACTCATCCGGGGAAGACTGGGCCCAAGCTGAGCATATTCGATAAGTATGAGCTGATTAAGAAAAAGAATCAGACCCTTACCAGCAGTACTTATGCTTAGTTTCGAAAGAAGATGTCGATTGAGAAACACAGGCTGTTGTCTGCATTTGACACACAAAAGGGCAGGATGCACATGGCCTTCCTCTAGGTGCAGGTACCAGACCCCAAGGTGATCACAGATTACAAGAGGGCCACCTTCAAATTCCAGATGAAGGACATGCACCCAGCAGATCAGATGGATCTACACAAATAGACAGGGGAAATGGTGTTCCATACATTGGTGCATGCTTCTGCTTCTGTAGCAAAATTACAAGTATCACTGAACAATGCTCAGACGCAGCTCAAGCTGGAGAAGATATCGTCCTTTGCAAAGGACAATAGAATTAAGACTTTGGAGGAGATGGTCCTCAAGATTGGCTATGATCCTTCGAATGTCAAAGCTGCAGAGGATATGATAATGAAGAAGAATGTAGACATCGCCTCCTTGAGGAAATAACTGAATCTCCTGCCCACAGAGGACTCACAGGTGAAGGAGATAGTAGAGAAAGAAGGTGAGAAGGACGAAATGCTCAAGCTGCTCATGGAGAAGAATTCCCAGCTCAAAGAAATGGAGGCTGAGATGGAGAGATTATTAAAAGAGAAGGAGGAGATGAAGCCAATGGAAGTCATTCCATTGAGTTCCATTCTAATCTCAGGAGCAAGCACAACAGCAGTGACAACAGTACCATCCGCAACTCCATTGACATCACAAGAGGGGACAACCGGCCTCGCCAAATCCATGGAAAAGATGAAAATGCAAGAGACAGAGATCAACAGGCTTAAAAAGGAAGTTGAGAACCTCTAGGAACTCAAGACTTCCTTCCAGACCAGTCTCTCCAAGGAAAAGAAGGTAACTGAGAAACTCAAGAAGGAGCTACAACAACTCCAAAAGCGAACAATGGTAGGGAAGACTTTGGTTGAGGTCAAAGAGAATGTATGGACAGACATCACAAAGTCCATAAATGAGATATGGCCCATGATCCAAATCATGTTTGAGCAAAATGAGTTGGTCCAGAGGAAAAAACAAGCTATTGAGAAGATCAGAGTAGAATTGGGGGAGATGCCAACACAGGCAAATGATATTATCAAGTTCCTAAATTCTAAGACCAGAGAAGAGCTAGAAGAGCTGAAGATCAAAGACAGAACAAAGACCATCCTTGAGGTCAAAAGAGTTTTGACCAAGAGAGGATTAATGCTTCAACTAGAAGAAAAGGTTTAGATCATGGACTAGGGGGTACAAAGGTTCTTCAATAAGATTGAAGCTCTCCAAAAGAAAGGTCTACCTGGTCTGAAGGTTATTAATGATAAACTGATGACACTTCTGGATTACAAGAAGAGATTGGCTGAGGTGTCCAAGGACAATTCAAAGTTTGCAGGCATACAAGGGAGCATCACCGACAAAGAATTCTTGGATGCCCTTCAGTTGGACATCAGTATCCAACACGAGATTCGATACATATTCCTCACTAAGCCTACATTCGCCAAGTATATAAAAATGGACGAAGTGTATCAGAGACTGCTCAAAGTCACTGTGCCTAGTCATCTCTGATGGGAGGAACTCTGCGATCTTCTAGATTAGCAGATGAGTTGTCTAGGTCCCGTCACCTATCCACTCAGATGAGGTCGTGTAAAGGCTTCATCAATGGTCTACCCAGAAATTTAGCGTGCAGTTTCACCAAGTCATCAAGCGGTTCCGGAATTTAGGAGATTTGTTAAATTAGTTAGGCTAAAAATAGAATTAGCACGTCCTGATCATTTATGACAGGAATGTTTGTAATTTGAGTTATAAATACTTCACCTTTCGAAGTATTGAGGGTTGTTGATCTTCACACCCTGACACTATCAGACTGTAACATTTTTTAAGAGATCTGCCATTAATAAAAAGGAGGCACTTTTACAGGATTCTTGCATGTATTCACTGGTGATGTTTATCCTCTAAGTTGAATGCTATTCTTTCTTTGTGATCATATTGTTTTCTGAAACTAATCTTTAAGAGTAATGAATGTTGCAGGATTTATCTTGGATACCCTGTTTGTGACTCGAAATATTTTAGTGTTTATCTTCTGGTGTTTTCAATTAAGAAATTCTTAACTGCTTCTTAGTTGAATTTATCTTTCTCATATTTTCTTCTATCCATCATTTAAGCTACTAAAAGATACAATGAGTATATTATCTCGCCCCGTAGAAGTCTTCTTTGGCGTTTCTGGTTTGCATCTCATATTTTTTAAAACATAGACCCCATAGCCCAATGGATGTGTAGACTATTTCAACCAATTCATAAAACACTCTTACGACAAAAATGACGTATTTCTTTACCTAGCCTAATATCTAAAATTGGAAACATAGCTAAATCATATAGAGAGATCCCTCTCTGAAGCTGGAAGGGCTAGATCCCAACTTTAAAGTGGTTGGATAAAGTTACCTTTGTAGATTTCTTCTGTTTCAACCTTTAGGAAATTTACCAATTGCTAACACCCTGTTCTATGGTTGGGATGAACGTGGTTGTTCCCTTTGTTTTTCCGCAAGCTAGTTTAGATATGTAAACCTTTCCTTACTTTTTCCTTGGATGTTTTGTGTGTAACTGATATTATGCATCTACTTGTTCTAAATCGAAATAATTTTTTCAATGGATGATATCTATCGTGGTATTAAATTTACAATCATAGTCTAAATTTTGGAGTGGTCCCTCCCGAAAATCTGGAATACTAGGCAATTTATTTAAATACGATTTGAGTTCAAGAGAGCAGATCCATCTATAGGATAGGATTAATCTAAATTCAAAATTCTAGGATACTCTGTATTTCTTAAAGAAGACCAATCTGTATAGATATAGGTTCATTTATGTGACTGAAGTATTAAACAAATCTAAATTTGAGTAATCAGATAGGTTTGATTTGAAGTTGAAATGATAGGATACGTTGTAAGCTTGAGGAAGACCAATATGTATAAATATAGGTTTATTTTTGTGACTGAAGTGTTAAATAGATCTAAATTTGAGCAATCAGATAGGTTTAATTTGCAGATGAAATTCTAGGATACTCTGAATGCTTGAAGAAGACCAATCTACATAGATATGGGTTTATTTCTGTGACTGAAGTATTAAATAGATCTAAATTTGAGCAATCGGAGTTGAGTAAATTCGTGCCGAAAGGAAACATTTAAATGTATCGCTAATTCCAAACAATCATGCATCTTAAAAGAGACTTCCTCTCTTTTACATTTAAGAATTGAAGAGGAATATGAAATAGAAAGAACCTTATGGATCACCTGGGCACTCATATATTATACACATATATACGTATTGGAAAATAAAATGCGAATTGGAAGTAATCTATCTAAATCATAAAGTTAAGGAAATATGGAAAACCCCTTTTGTTTATCAGATTCTAAAAAAATCATGGGAATTGATACCTATCAAAAGATTTTATGCTTCCCTTGTTTTATTTAAAGAGTGGTCTACCCTTTCCATAGTCAAAGTCTGTAACGAATTTAGAAATTTGCGAAAACCTTAAGAAGATCCGAAATAATTTTTGAATTGAATTTCTCACTCTGTGTTTTTTTACTGAGTTTGTAAACTATGTTTATGTCTTCATTTTTTCGGCATTTTGGAGTTTATTGGTTCAAGTTGTCTGTAGTTATTTTGTCCTTGCAAACGTTGAAAACCGATGTGGCCCCACAGCCTGATCGAATTTCGTGATTTGGTGATTACCGTTGTATGTTGTTCATGCATCAAGCATTACCAAACGCAAAAACTTGATATTGGCTGGGCCCCATACCTTTTCGTGATTTCGCAATTCGACGTTTGACGTTGTGTAATTTTTTTGCATCAGGAGTTAGTAAACCCCAAAACCCGAAATTGTTGGGCCCACACCCCAATCGCATTTCCCAATTCGGAATTTCTTATTTCATTTTGTTTATGCATCATGTGTTCGTAATCCTGGAAATCCCGAACCCCGAAACCCCAAAGTGTTGGGCCCACAACCTTTATTCATTTCGGGATTCGACAATCCGCATGGTCTTTTTTTTTGTATTTGGCATTTGTAATCACTGAAACTCGATTGACCTCCATTTTTTTTTTTTCACACAGACACACAGACACACACACACACACACACACATATATATGGGCATACATTTCTGATATATAAAGGCACGCATCGCAGTAGAGTAATTAACTAAGATTTCTTCCATGTACCAGCTGAACAGTCATGATTTTTTTTAGGAGATTTCCCTAATCACAAGTGACTAAGATATATATATGTATATTTAAAGTACGGAAGTGACCTTACGAATAACAAGAATTATTATATACCATCTACATCAGTTACACATCTTTGTATCAACCAATGTTTAATGACAAGTTATAGATTGAAATGTTGGAAAATTATTGGAGTTCAATCACGACAAGAATGATAAAATCATGAAATGCGAAACGACGACTTAATCACCATTTTGGAGTTTCAGATACTGGGAGTTGAAGGTGTCAATGACACTCATGACAAGAATGATAAAGTCACGAAATCCTGAAAGGGACTATTCTGAGTCTCGAAAACCCAAAAGGCAAAACTCTGAAATCCTGTCAACTGTCCATCTCAGTGGGTTATGTGAACCTTCTGATCACTTTGGAGATTTTGTGATCATGAATTTTATAATGTTAGAGTCACGATTACATGAAGGGAAAAACGTCGAAAACCCTGTCAGTCGTTTGATTAATAAAATATGGGATTAGATTATGGATTTTTGTGCACCGTTGATCAGGCCCCATTTCGGGGATAGCGACTTGCCGAAATGCCAAAATGATGAAGTGTGAAAGGAATTTTGATTAGGCTCGTGGTCATAGCTACTGGGCATCCAATGGTGTAGGTGAATTTGAATATCATCGAAGGATTATGAAATATTTATACTTTGAGTTTAACCGGAAGGCCTTACCTAACCCCTATCCTATATCTGGATATTTTAAAAAAAAACTATAGGGGTCTGTTTATATCTAAACTTTTGGTAGAGGAGAATAGACTAATACTCTACTTTTACCTAAGTCTATTTGGTCTTTTTCATTGTGTGATTATGTGTATGGACTAATGCATGAGTCCTAGGCCATCAACCCCAAAAGTCGTTTGTATTGTAAACATATGGTAATGGGTTATTTGTAGGGTCTAATGCATAAGGATTTGGCCATAAAGTCCCATAGTCATTTGGGTTGTTAAGGCTATGGTAATGGTTATAAGTACAAAGAGATCAGAAAGTAATTATAATTACAGGAATTGAAATAAACATTGAAATGAGGAATAAACACTTATCATCGATCATAAAACTTTAAGTTGAATGGTAATGACAGTCGACGACAGTAAGGACTCTTGAAAACTTTCATACTTAAGCTTTATAACATAAAGCTTAATTGCTTGAATCTCAAACTATTCAAGGATATTTATACAAACAAATGTGTTTTTTTTAGACAGTTTTTGAGGTATATTACATATGGTATCAGAGAAAAAGCTACAACACTGGGCCTAAACAGGGCCACATTAGTTGCTTAGTAATTATTATGATTTATGTAAAACTAATAAATCTTATGGGTACAAAAAGAAATCCCTTTTTGTTTTTGTAAATTATGGTAGCTCAGGAGGGTGTAAAAATCACGATGGAAGGAAATCCGTAGCAAGGATCTCTTGGAGATTCAAGACAGAATAGTGATGGGAGCTCACCCATGGAAGTGTTGGAAACAATGAGGAATCTTATTGTTGAACTGCATTTTTTCAAGGCCGACAATGAAAAATTGAAGAAAGCACAACCGGAACAACAAGAGATAAATGCAGTCCTGTTGTGTAGTATAGTAACCAAGAAAATCCCAAACGACGATAACCATGATGAAGAAGTCATAAAAAGGGCCTCCAAGAATTCTGGACCGGAAACAAAAAAATGAGACAGTTCATCTGAAGGGACACCTTCAACTGAAGACAAAACTATACTAGATAGAAAAAGAAAACAAGTAGACCACCTTGATGGAGAATTTAAAAAGATTAAACTAGCTACCTTTGATGGAGAATCTAGGACAGGAGAAGAAGTTGAGGCATGGTTATTGCACATAAAAAAATACTTCCAAATCTACAACTATTCTAGCAACATGAAGGTTAGAATGGCCATCTACAATCTGAAGGGGAAGGCCAACATTTGGTGGCAGGACTTGAAATTGGCCAAGGGCCTAAAGGAGAAACAATTGGAATGGTCACACTTTAAGAAGTATTTTAAGAAACAATACCTTTCTGAAAGCTATTATGAAAGGAAGACGAAATAATTTTATGAGTTACGACTTGGACAGATGACAATGGAGGACCTTATAAATAAATTTCTGGAACTACTAAGGTTTGTACCATACATCCAGGAGGATAAGTTAAAAATCCAGTGATTATTAAGCTATTTACCACAGTCCTACAGGGACAGAATTGAGTTTGACAACCCCAAATCCTTGAGTGAGGTATTCAGGAAAGAACGAATGTGTTATGACTAGTATAAAAAATGGGTAGAGTTTCCCAAGGCCTAGAAGGATAAGAAGCAAGATCGAATGAACCAACAAAAGAAGGGATACCAGCCAACTCCTTATCGGAATGCAACAAAAAGTTTCCCAAGGAAGGATTTTCACTACAATCATCCAAATACGCAAGGTAGTGGTAAACCGATAAACCTGGGAACGAAGAAGTTTGGGGACAACTCCCACGAGCCATTAAAGTGTTGAGAGTGTGGAGAGCCTCATCTAAGGAGGAACTGTCCATGTTTAACTTCAGCAAACAAAATTGTTGTTCATAATCTGTAGGAAGCCTTGACAGTGGGAGACGTGGGCAAAAGCTTGCATCGGATAAATGCAACCATAGATGGTCGACAAGCTGACCACTATTCCTTGGTGGTAGAAATCAAAGGTAAAATCAATGACACTCAAATTTCTGTTTTAATTAACACTGGAGATATGTTAGGTTATATTACTCCTAATATAGTAGAGTCGAATAAACTTAAGAAACTGAAGCATGGAAAATCATGGCTGGTACAACTAGCAACATGTACTAAAAGGAAAGTAGTTGACTTTATTTCTGATTTTGAGTTCAACTTAGGTGGTCAAAAGATAAGGACCAATATGAGCATCTTACCACTAGGATCTTAAGATATGATTATCGGGATGGATTGGTTGGAACAACACAAAGCAGTACTAGAATGTTATACAAATATACTTAGCTATAAAGATGATTCTGACACTGTTAGAACAACCCAAGGCATACCAAAACCTGTATCAGTTAGACATGTTTCAGCGATGCAACCTAAGAAATGTGTTAGAAAGGGATGTCAAGTTTATTCCATCCAAGTGACGAATATATTAGAAAAAAAAGATAAGCCAAAGTTAGAAGACTTTGCTGTCCTACGTGAATTCAGAGACATGTTTGTGGATGAGATACCAGAATTACCTCCTAGAAGGGAAATAGACTTTTCCATAGACCTACTACCTGATTTAGTCCCTATCTCAAAATCACCTTACCGAATGAGTCTACCAGAACTGACATAATTAAAAATTTAATTACAGAAATTGTTGGACAAAGAGTATATCAGACTAAGCATTTCACCATGGGGGGCACCAGTCCCCTTTGTGAAAAAGAAAGATGGTACTCTAAGACTATGTATCGATTATAGACAACTGAACAAAATGACCATTATGAACAAATACCCCTTACCAAGGACAAATGATCTGTTTGATAAAGTTGGTGGGGCCAAGTTCTTTTCAAAATTGGATTTATGATCCAGTTATCATCAAGTTAGGATAAAGGATGAGGACATAAACAAAACAACTTTTCGAAAAATATATGGACACTACGAGCTTGTAGTCATACCTTTCAGACTCACTAATGCACCGACCACATTTATGTGCTTGATGAACAACATTTTCAGTGAGTACTTAGACAAGTTCGTAGTAGTATTTATCGACGATATTATGGTCTATTCTAAAATGGAGGAGGAACATGAAGAACACTTAAGAATAGTTCTGCAAACATTAAGGAAACACAAACTATATGCAAAATTCGACAAATGTGACTTTTATCAAAAAGAAATACAATATTTAGGACATGCCATTTCCTCAGAAGGTATTTTCGTAGACCCAAAAAAGATACGAGCCATTATGGAATGGCAAGTACCTAAGGATGTGGTAGATATTTGGTCATTCATGGGAATCACCGGATATTATAGCATATTTATAGAAGGGTTTTCCAAGATAGCCTACCCTATCACGTCACTACAAAATAAAGGAACCAAGTTTAGCTGGTTGCAAAAGTGTCAAGACAGCTTTAACAAGATGAAAGAATTATTGACATCAGCACCCATTTTGAAGGTAGAAGACCTAGATAAAGACTTCACAGTTTGTGTTGATGCAAGTAAAGAGGGACTAGGTGGTGTCCTAACTCAGGAAGGGAATGTGATTTGTTACGAATCCCGAAAATTAAAAGAACATGAGGGAAATTATGTCACTCATGACCTAGAATTGGCAGCAGTAATACATGCCTTAAAAATGTGGCAACACTATATAATGGGTAGAAAATTCCTACTATTGACAAATAATAGTGAGTTGAAATATCTGTTTAACCAACCAGATCTTAATTCAAGACAAGCAAGGTGGATATCCTTCTTGATCAAATTCGACTTCAAGGTTAGACATATCAAGGGTAAGGAAAATAAAGTAGTTGACGATTTAAGAAGAAGAGTCCATGGGTTATTTGAGATAAACATCAGCAAGGAAGAAAGTGATTTGAAACAAAGAATAAGGATGGTAGGTATTAACGTCGTAAATTACACTAAGATAATGACATAATTACAAAACAGTGTCGCGAACTCTAAAAAACCATATCTAAGCATCGACAAGAAAGGACTATTATGACTTAAAAATAGACTTTACATACCAGATTCAGCAGAATTGAAATAAAAAAATTTGGATGAAGTGCATAAGAAACTGTATTATGGCCATCCAGGTTACCAAAAAGCAATAACAACACTTAGAAAACTATTTTTCTGGCCTAGCATGAAGGGGCAAACAAAAAAATACTTGGCTAGGTGCCAAGATTGTCAGCAGGTTAAGGCCAAGCACCAGCATCCAACCAGCCTATTATAGCCATTACCAGTGCCAGAATGGAAATGGGAGACTATATCACTGGACTTTATAACATGTTTCCCTAAAACTCCGAAATAGAATGATTCTATCATGGTTGTAATAGATAGACTCAGTAAGTCTACACACTTTATTCTTGTAAAGTCTACTTTTAAAGATATAAGCATTGCTAAAATATTCATGAAAGAAATTTTTAGACTGCATGGCATTCCTAAAATGGTGATTTCAGATAGAGACATAAAATTTACATCCGCTTTTTGGAAGGAATTGTTTGGAGGGCTAAACACTAACTTGAATTTTAGTACAAGCTATCATCCACAAACAGATGGACATAATGAAAGGAAAAACCAAATCATAGAGGATATGCTTCACATGTATGTAAGAAAAAAACCAAGCAAGTGGGAAGACTACCTGGACTTGGTAGAATTTGCATATAACAATGGGTACCAAAATTCATCTATGTTGAACCCTTTTGAATTACTATATGGCAGAAAGTGTACGACTCCAATTAGATATAATAACCCAACTGATAGACTCATGATTGGACTAGAGATGCTCCAAGAAATGGAGAACATGGTAAGAAAGGTACAACGAAACTTGAAAGAAGCACAATACAGACAGAAGAGCTATGCAGATCAGAAAAGAAGACACTTGGAATTTCAAGTAGGAGACCATGTTTATTTGAAGGTCAAAGCTCGAAAGAGTTTGTTGAAGTTATGGAATTGTGCCAAGATGGCACCCAGGTTTTGTGGGCCCTTCGAGATACTAGATCGAATTGGAGCCGTAGCATATCAACTTGCACTTCCAACTAATCTAATAATTGATAATGTATTTCCTATTTCGTTGCTGAAAAAGTGTATTCGAGACCCTACTCATAAAATTGATTGGAACTTGGTGCAAGTGGAGTCTGAAGGCGAGTTCTAGGTGGAACCCCTGTGCATTCTGGACTGGAGAGAAACAACACTTCGGAATAGAGCCATCGCTCAGGTAAAGGTGCAATGCAAGCACTTTAATCCTGAGGAGGCCACTTGGGAGTTGGAGGGAGATTTGCAAAAATCTCATCCAATCCTGTTCCGGGAAAAGAACAAACACTAAGGACAATGTTTTATTGAAGGGGGAAAGGATCTGACATCCCTCAAAAAATAAAATATTTTTGAAATTTAAAATTGCTGGAAATTTATTCTATTTTTAGTAAATTCGAATTTGGAATTTTTTTGCCATTTATGGAAATTCCAAATTTCGAATTTGGTAATTGTAATTAATTATTTTGACTATTGAGCAGAGACCTGATTTGAAACAACTAACTATTTGACTATGACACTTGTATAGAAACATAATATTTTATATTGATTCCAGGAGGACAAATGGAACAACCATGTTAAATTTAGTCGACCATGACTCCATGAGTGGGGAACATGTTGGAACTACTTCTGGGCTGATTATTACAAGTGGCAAATCAATGATTTGTCCATTGGCAGCCCCTAAAAATCAAGGATTTAGAAATCTGCAAAAATTCCCAAGGGAGGGAAAAGACCTGGGCAAATGATAAACAACATATGAGAGGAGGCAGGATGCTGCCAAGTATGATGGGAAAAGAGACTTTTGTTTTACTTGTTGTTATGAACACTTCTTGAGTGTGAGGCAATGAAAAATTGTTGGAGGTGTAGGAAATTGTTGAAGAGAATATTTTCCAAGTTCGCCCTCATGGATTCATGGCCAGGATAAGGGGTGAATCGAGCAAGTAGTTTGGCTTCCCTATTCTACGATTGGGAGGAACATGGTTGTTCCCTTTGTTTTTTCGCAAGCTAGTTCAGATATGTAAACCTTTCCTTACTCTATCCTTGGATGTTTTGTGTGTAACTGATATTATGCATCTACTTGTTCTAAATCGAAATAATTCTTTCAATGGATGATATCTATTGTGGTATTAAATTTACAATCACAGTATAATTTCTGGAGTGGTCCCTCCTGAAAATCTAGATTACTAGGCAAATTTATTTAAATACAATTTGAGTTTAAGAGAGCAGATCCATCTACAGGATAGTCTTAATTTGAAGTTGAAATGCTAGGATACTCTATATTGGTTAAAGAAGACCAATCTGTATAGATATAGGTTCATTTATGTGACTGAAGTATTAAACATATCTAAATTTGAGCAATCAAATAGGTTTAATTTGAAGTCCAAATGCTAGGATACATTGTATGCTTGAAGAAGACCAATATGTATAGATATAGGTTTATTTCTGTCACTGAAGTATTAAACAGATCTAAATTTGACCAATCAGATAGGTTTAATTTGAAGTCGAATTGCTAGGATACTCTGAATGCTTGAAAAAGACCAATCTGCATAGATATGGGTTTATTTATGTGGCTAAAGTATTAAATAGATCTAAATTTGAGCAATCGGAGTTGAGTAAATTTGTGCCGAAAGGAAACATTTAAATGTATTGCTAATTCCAAACAATCAATAATCTTAAAAGAGACTTTCTGTCTTTTACATTTAAGAATTGAAGAGGAATACAAAATAGAAAGAAACTTATGGATCACCTGGGCACTCATATATTATACACATATATACGTATTGGAAAATAAAACACAAACTAGAAGTAATCTATCTACATCAGAAAGTTAAGGAAATCTGGAAAACCCCTTTTGTTTATCAGATGATAAAACAATCATGGGAATTTATGCCTATCAGAAGATTTTATGCTTCCCTTGTTTTATTTAAAGAGCGGTCTACCCTTTCCACAGTCAAAGTCTGTAACGAATTTAGAAATTTCCGAAAACCTTAAGAAGATATGGAACAATTTTTGAATTGAATTTGTCACTCTGTGTTTTTTTACTGAGTTTGTAAACTCTGTTCATGTCTTCATTTTTTTGGCATTTCAGAGTTTATTGGTTCAAGTTGCATGGAGTTCTTTTGTCCTTTCAAACGTCGAAACCTGAAGTGGCCCCACAGCCTGATCGAATTTTATGATTTGGCGATTATTGTTTTATTTTTTTCATGCATAAAGCATTACCAAACATCGAAACCCGATATTGGTTGGGCTCCATACCTTTTCGTGATTTCATGATTCAGCGTTTGACGTTGTGTGGTGTTTTTGCATCGAGAGTTAGTAAACCCCGAAACCCGAAATTGTTGGGCCCACACCCTAATCGAATTTCACAATTCAGCATTTCTTGTTTCATTTTGTTTTTGCATCGTGTGTTTGTAAACCC
>JZKD02S1601183.1:220687-233526 GCA_000966675.3 Picea glauca
GGGAGGGAAAGAGAGAGTGAGAGAAAGGGATAGAGAGGGTGTTGGTTTCTTTTGGTCACTTAGTTGCGAAACCACAGGAAATGGATTTTGACTTTACATTGTATAATTTGTGGGTTAAATATTTCACATAAAGATTTTAATCAAGGCATTATCGGGTGAGAGGCATGCCGAGGAAATGTTTAAATAAAAATGCAAGTATAAGTAATAAAAAAAGAACGAGGTCACGACTCTGCCAAAAAAAGCCTCATTACCCTTTGCGAATGGAGATATTCAAAACAAAGTAAACTCTATGTTTTTATCTATGGGTAAACATAGAATTCTTGTACATAAGGTCTCATGAAAATGGATATGTTGCACATTCCACAGAGGTATTTTTATGCAATGATAAACCAAGGTGTTTTTACCTTTGCAAATATTTTAACAAGAATATTTTATTATAGACAATAGAGGCTTATCCAATGACCAATTAATTAGCAGGTAACACATGATGCATGGGGGGTTTCTATCATTCAGCCTTTGCACAGGACACAAACAAAGTTTTTACCAAGTCACAGACGCAAAAGGAATCTATGCATGCAATGGTATACACGCAAGTTCCTTCATCAATCCATTAGTACTACCATACTTTACAGAACAAAGTTGCATGGTTATTGAGGCATGATATCTCTCGCAGGTCAAGGCTAAAGGTTAAAGTTAATCCCATAAAGATAAGCGTAAAACCATTAAAGATTGAGAAAGGACTTAGTATTACTTTTGGTTACAGGAGGAGGCATTAATATAGTGAGATAACCACAGAGTTTCTAAGTCTTAGAGGAAGCTTGTAAAACCCTAGTTCAAGAACATAAAACCAGAGGAGCAGACCAAGATGTACAACTTTGCAGAAATAGTAAACAGTTACATTGCTAATGTGATGAATGGCATGCGAGAACTTACCTTTTCAAGTGTAGTAGGAACACCAGACTGCCCGAAGCCTTTTCCACTGATATTCAAGATGGAAATTCCATTGTTGCTAACAAAGAGCCAAGGGATGAGTAACATGCAGAGCCAAACACTCGACATCTCTGGAGGGAAGGGTTACAATGACCTACCTCAGTTTTGCGAGATAATTTTTAGTGAGGATTACAAAATGGTACAATGCCATGTGACACGATGGAGGTGGCATGATTGGTATTCGACATGGTGGCCAAGCAATAACTCCTGGGAGGTAATATTGTAGGTAGCCATTGATATATTAGACAAAGGTTTTAACCAGTGTCTGACAATCCTTTATTCAACTTCATACCAAGTTATTGCACAGTGTGAGGAAAACTAAGTTATTCAACTATACCCATTAGTCGTGCCGATATCTAGTTCAATTAAAGGTCTGACCATCTGATTCCATCGTTTTATCGAGCTTGGGATGGATGACTGTTATTGTCAGGCCTTGTAATGATGCCAACCGTTAACCATTATTTTAATTACTGTGGTAATAGTGGTCAAAAGTTGAACCATAGACATTTTCCACGAAGCTTATTACTTAGATAGTTAACATGTAGAGCCACCTTTATTCTAAAGTCTATGTTATATTCGATAAAGGCATATGCATATGCTTTGAACCCAAATTCATATAGGACCCTTTATTGTATAAGTAATTATTTATGCATATAGATGGTGGTAATGATAGTGGGGTTTTAATAATTTAAATGTTAAATGTTTATGCATAGAGATGGTTGTAATTCTAGTGGGGTTTTAATAAGTTAAACATTAAGCCTTATACTTTCATTAGTGAATGGGAATGTTAGTAACTAGGAGACTAGGTTATAATGAAGCTATCAATTAACCATTATATGTGTGATTACTGTGCAATATGGGATAACTCATAGGTATAGTCTTGTATATACTATATTTGGCTTTATAGATAAAATGGTAACGTAAACCTAGTGAAATTCATTAGTGACGAAAACAATATCTACATATATTAATTTCATGTCTTTCAAAATAAGTTTTTCGAAGAGAAAAAGAGATTTAATGTCCCTAACAATTTTTTTTTTTTTTTTTTTAAATTTGGGGTACATTACAAAATGCATATTCCATTTGACCAATAATGGTTATAGTCTCCTTTCCAATGGGTGTGACCCAAGGTGGGAGGTCCTTCATGGATATAACATGTCGATAGGTGTGTAGAGTGTTGATATGGACCATATATCTTGTCCCTCCAGGTGATTATCTATGTAATCCAACACTTTCTCCCCCAAAAATAACATATATCAAAACCCTCCTTACCTCATATCATCCTTGTGACCGCTTTTATGCACCTTGAAAAATCCATATGTTACTTTCTTATGATACTGCTAGTTCCTTATTCCATGTTGTTATACTTTGTATAAGACAAAGGAATTCAATAATGTAATAAATACATAAGTTTGATTCCATATCCCACTCATTTTCACTCTCATTATTCATTGTAAACCATTGATATAAAAATAAGTTATTCTATCAACATAGAAACAAGTTGACATAGTAAAACAATAAAAAAAATAAAAAATGCATAAGAGACCTTTTTTACCCTCAAAACCCAAATGAGAAAACCAATATTCAATGGTTGTTTAGTACTTTTATTTTAGTAATCTCTAGTACAGTGCAGTTCATGGATCTATGGTCATTAAATAATCCACATAGCCTCTTCCCCTTTTCATTCTCTGCTCATGTACAAAATATCCTTTGATAATGAAAGTACAAGAAGAGATAGGGAGATATGGTGTAATGGAAAGGCCAATAGATAGAGCTTTGAGTAATCATTCCTCTATATCTTCTCTCCTATAGTTTTATTTTTATTTTAATTAATTCGTGTTTTATTTTCCTTTATCTTATTCCACTTTACTTTTCATTGTTTTTTACATAGTTACTAACCTTCCTTAATTGTAGAATTTCCTTAGATATTGAGGCTTACAACCACTGGTTTATGTTCATATCCATTTCGGATCAAAGGAAACTTGGAAGAGATCATGGGGACTCCATAGAGGTTGGGAAAAGGCCAAAACAATTGTAAGAGAAACATGTAAACATTTTTGAAAATGGAAATCAGTGTGTGTTCCTATTACAACAATTTTGAGAAGCAACTTCATGCACCCACCCATGTATAAAGTAAACCTGTGTTTTGTTTAAATTTCACCAATATGTACAACCTAAAAAAATATTTTTATTATTTTAAGGCCATCAAATTCTATATCAGCATGTGACATCATAAGTTTGAGAATACACAAATATTTTTTAATTTTAATTTTTTTTAAGAATAACAAAAAATACTCTAAACTAGTAAAACCTATTATATATATATATATATATACACACACACACACACACAATTATTTTTTAATATATTGCATCATTTATGCACTAAATTACTATATTAACATGAATTTATGCATTATATGTTGCAAAAAGAATAACAAGAGACTTCTATGACTAGTGTATAAGAAGGGGGGGAGTGTTGAGCTCAAAATAATTGGCACCCACAACCTTGGTGATATTGTAAGACCCATAGTGAAGTGGACAAAGATATTGATGGAGCCATGTAAGGCGCTCTTTCTACAAATGTAACCAGACCTTGTCTCCCACCTGAACCTTGTACGATACCTAGTGGTGATAATGGAACTCCTTGTACTTAGCATTGGCTTTCTACAAAATCTAATGGAATTTTTGGAAGATGTGTTGAATTTTCTTAATTGATCTGGTGGATTTGTTGGCCTTCGACTGAACATGGGAGGATTCTTCCTGTGTGGTTGTAGGAGGTAGTGAAACATCAATGGGACCCAAGAGTTGGAATCCCAGTGCCACCTGAAATGGGTTATGGCCAATGGAGCTATGGAGAGCTATGTTGTAGCTGTGGTGAACATCGGGAAGAATCTCATCTCATGTACAAAGATTCCTAGAGTTATACACGTAAAATATGTGTGCAATCATTCGATTGATGAATTTTGTTTGGCCATTAGTTTGGGGGTGGAAGGTAGTGTATTTAGTGAGCTTGGTGTCCAAAAATGACACGAAACTCGACCAAAATGTGTTGAGGAACCTATTGTCCCAATCTAAGATGATGGTTTGTGGTATCCCAAAATGGAACCACACTCATTTGAAGATGAGCTTGGGAGTACCTACCATTGTGATTCTCTTGTTGTGGGCTATGAGAATGGCCATCGAAAAATGATCAACCACCACAAATACACAATCATTTACTTTCTTGGTGGATTGAAGGATAGACATCTAATCCATCAAGATGGATTCCCAAGGCCTCTTGGAGTAGGAAGAGGGGTGTATAATCCTTGCTTATTGATGGTTGGCTTGGAAATGACACAGAAAATGTAATATCTAATATACTTGTTGACGTCCTGTTGAAGTTTTGGCCAATAAAAATGTTTATTTAGAATAAACACAAATTTATCCATGCCAAAATGTCCTGCCATTCGACTGTAGTGAGCCTCCAAATTCATCTTTTCATGCTCTCTTGAGAGAACATAGAGGTGGCCTAGATGTCATAACAGTCCATACTCAATGTGAAAATTGGTGACATTCCCGCCTGTACCCAATAGGTGATACATGGTGGAGAAGTCAAGATCACATTGATAAAGTTGGGGCCACTAAGATGCCTCATTCCCATAGGAATGTAGCACGTTGTTTAGTGAGACAATGGGAGGTTGAATGAGGTAGTTAGTGACATGATTTTTGCTCCCAATATTATACTTTATGTTGATATGGAAATTTTGTAGGTATGTGGAACACTTTTGATGGTGTTTGTTGTACAACTTCCCCTATGTCTGTATAAACTCCAGAGGCTTGTGATCAATGTGTATTATTGTCTCATTTCTGAGAGTGTAATGTTTCCATTGATGGCATGATTTCACAATGTAATACATTTCCTTGTCATGGGTGGGGTATTTTCGGATGGTATCTAAGAGTGTGTCACTATGGTATGCTACTAAATGAGCATGCTTCATATCATCAAATGTTCATTTTTGTGCCTTCCCCCATTCAAAATTTTCCTTGCCACTGCACTTGGTCACTTGGCTAAGGGCATATGAAATATGGGAGAATCCCAAGATGAATCTTATGTAGAAGTTGGAAATTCCCAAGAAGATTTAAAGCTCGATTAGTGTGGTCAGGGCTAGTCATTCATAGATGGCTTGGATCTTAGCTGGATCCACATGTACCCCATGATCATCAACAATGTATCCCAAGTATTGGACCCTATTCATGGAAAAGGAGATTTTTTCTAGGTTGGAACATAGCTTGTGTTGCCAGAGAGTGCTCAAAACTTGTTGAATATGTTGCATGTGCTCCTCCCAAGTCATGTTGAAGATGACGATGTCATCCATATATACCACCACACAAGAGTTGGTGAACGATCTCAATACATCATCCATCAACCTCATGAAAGTTGTTGGTGCATTTTTTAATCCAAAGGACATGACCAACCATTCAAAGAGACGTTCTTTAGATTTGAAATTTGTCTTCCATACATCAATCGGTTCGATGGGAACATGGCGTAATCCATACTTTAGGTAAATATTATTGACGAAATTCCCCCCCCCCCCTTGAGTTGGTCAACAAGGTCATCAATTAGAGGAAATGGGTTTTGGTTCTTGACTGTGATTTTGTTTAATGCTTTGTGATCAATGCAGAGTCGCGGGGTCCTATATTTATTCTACACGAGTACAATTGGGCTTCCACAAGGGGAGGAGTTGGGTAAGATGTGCACCTTTTGAAGCAACTCTTGGATCTGACACTTGAGTTTTTCATTTTCCATCAATGAGCGAAGATAGACTGGTCCATTAGGAATAGGTGCATTATGGGTTAGATCAATTGGATGCTTGACTTCGCAGTGCGTAGGTATCCCAGTGGGTAACCAAAAGATGTATTTGTACTCTTCTACGATCCTGTCCACTTGCTTTTGCTTGAAAGATAGAGAGGATTTATTTAGAGGTCATATATGTGGAAGTGACCTTCAATTTACTGCGAGAACATATCACAAATAAGATGAACTTCCTGGTAAGTAAAATGACCTTACTACATTGCTTAATAGAGATTAAGGAAATAACATTAGGTGGTACTACCTCTGGTATCCTATACAATTGTCTACCAAAAGTAATAATAAAACTATGAGGTCTAGTCTCATACACAAAATGTCACTTCCACAAATATAGCAGGCCAAAAAGAACATCACAAACCTCAAGGGGAGTAATATCACACAATACCTCATCTTTGAAGGGATTGATGTCATAGGGAAGATGACACTGTTGGCTAATGGAGAGATCTCTTCCTTTGCAAAGCCAAATGATGGTGTAGGGTTGCGGGTGTTGTGTCATCGACAGGTCCATCCTCTTGACAACCCCTACTAAGATTAGGTTCTTCTGACTACCACTATTGACAATGAAAGAATGCAGGGCCGCCTTTACCAGCATCTATGAGTGAAAGAGGCATTCCCCTTCCTTTGGTTCTTCTGGTTCTCTTGGATGGAATTTGGTGGTATTGGTAGTGGCACTAGGTTCGACACCAATAATCTACTTCCCACCTTATGGATTTGATTCAGAGTCAGACTCTTCCTCTAACTCGAAATCTTTTAGCTTGTCCACTAGTGACTTCTTGGAGCGACATTCTTCGGTGTTTTTCCAAGGGATTTTATGGTATTCACACCACTTTTTCGTGTCCTTCTTCGAATTCCCATTACCCTTATTGGGTTTCATATTGGACTAGTTGTCCTGAGAGCGGCCATATTTTATCTGTCCCTTGTTTTGTGGGTTGGGGACACCTTTTCCCTACTTCAACTATGAGGAGTTTGCAGATCCAAACTCTTGTCTCTTATGCTTTAGTTTCTTCTTGATCTTGACAGCATATCTATAAGCCACGCTTAATGTTTCCATTTCTAAAAACTCCATTTCTGTCTGATTGTATCTATGTAGACATCCACAGTATTTGAGCATGATACATGTCATTTAGAGTCTTTGATACCCAATTTGGTGCATAGGATATGGAAAATATTGGTGAAATATGATACTATTTGGTCTCTTTCCTGATGTAGTGTTGTCCATCTTGTGTAATGGTCCTCGTAACTTCCAACAAGGTAGTATTATTCTTTAATGACATCCATGAAGGAATACCATGTGGGGGTGACCTAAAATATTGCATATTCCTCTATGGCCCTTTTCTTAGAGTAAGTATCCCACCAGTCCTTAACATGGGGGACAAACTTGAGGAGTGAAAAATTAATCTTTTCCCTATCGAAAACATTGTGTACCAAAAAATACCCTTCAAGCAGATTCAACCATTTATCTACAATGTTTTCATCTATCAATCCTTCAAATAATTGAATATCAAAATTTACGTGTACCTTGAAGGGGGTTGTGTGGCCATTTGATGAAGATTCATCTGCTATGGGCATTCGTCGAAGGACCTGTGAAAAATTTTCCATCATTTCATTCCTTTATCGCATAAGGGATTCCTATAGTAATAATTTAAAAGGATACCATAATCCATCATCTTTCTTCTTGTCCCCCATGATTTTTTTTTGGTCTCGATGTGAATGATCTTGCAAAGGCTCGACTAGTTCAAATCCTAACTTCTTTTACTGAGATCTTGTCGAGGACATGCACAAAGAAAAACAAATGAAGAGAATACCATTCTGATACCATTGATCTGGATTTATGAGTGGATTGAAATGAATAACACATTGAATACAATAACACATAGATATGGAGAATAATAACAAATATAAAATGAATAATAACTTCTATTGAATAAAGAAAATAGGTTGAAACTGTAGAACTGAAAATAACTTGCTCGAATGATGGTAACTATCTATGAGAAGATATGTTGTTTCTATGCAGTTGTCTAATAATATTGATTACAATGAGGCTCCATAGGCCTTTTTAACATTACTCATGAATTCCAAAACCCTATACATCCAAAAACCTAACTTCTCAGGGTTGTAACTTTTTCATAAGAACTTCGTTTTAGGCACGTTGGAAAGATCTTGTCTAGAAATACATATTGTGTCATAAAAATTTAACTCCGTCTATAATTTTACTGTGGCAAGATAAAAAAACATTGTTTAGGGCCCCAAAATGACCTTGGAAGTACAAAAAGATGTACTCACATGGAAACTTCCAAAGTAATCTAGTTGGAATAGGTGGGCAACCACCAATATCCACCTGGATGTTGTGTAGGGCTTCAGGATAGCCCTGAAAGTGAAGAACCCACAATTAAAAAGAAATGTCATTATTAGAGAGAAATGTGTTGAACTAAAAATTATCAAGTGGAGTCAGTTGGAATAGGCGGGTGGCCACCAATATCCACCTGGATCACCAAGAAGATGCAATTCATCTAGGATCAATAAACATGTTTTCCTATCTTCAGTTTTCATTTGGACCAAGTTTTTAGAGATGATTCCCTTCATTTCCAAAAATTTAGGTTCTCACCTTCATGAGGAGGTCAAAGTAGGAAGCAATATTATGTGAAATTTTTTCTCTATTCTTATATAAGGAAAAAATGAAAATGTAAAAGGGATGGGAAAAAAGGGTAGTTGTAACATTAGTAACCATAAATCTCCACACTTATGGAAGTCTAACAGTCTTTCTTAATTAATAAAATGAAGTCTCATGTAAAGAGATAAGAGAGTGGGGGATGGAGAACCAAATTTGAGTCATGTATAACTATTTATCAAGGTTGAAAGTGGATGATAAAAATATCTACTTCTTATTGTATTTCTCAGATGAATTGTTTCTTTGGAAAAACATAATGGCAAGAAAAATCATGATTTGTTCATACAATGGTGCATTATTGTTTATTATTTTTGCAAATTTTTTCAGTTTGTAACTACTGCAAATTGTCATTTGTAGAAGATGACTATGAATAAATTATGAGCCCAGTAACAAGAACATACCCATGGTAATCTATATGTGAATGTGTATTCTATTATGATTTAATTCTGTAAAATAAGAACTATATCTATTTTTAAAATTGAATTATATGGCTATAATCAATTATTTTATATTTGTTAGAATAAGACTCGAGTTGCACATAAAAATAGGATTTCATCAACATGTTAGGATAGATTTTCATTAAGTATTTAGTCTAACTCTTGCGAACTCATCCCTCTTCAAAGAGTAATTCATACAATTAGTGGAAATCGGTCCCACATACTGATGGAGAATTCCATACCAAATGAGAGTAGGTCTGATTGGGACCTACCATCAGGAAAATCTCCCTCATGTTGACGAAGGCATTTTTTCCTATGTCAACACTAAATTATCCCTCAAAATATCCATTAATTTAGAATTTTGATCCATTCTCTTTAGATGATCCTCCCCATATCTAGGTTTCTTCTTTTGATATTAGATATTCCTATAGTTTGTTTCTATGATAATTTATCTTCTAGGTGTCCATAAATATGGCATTATATACACCTGAAGGGGATACCTTCATAATCTATAGTCAAGTGAAAGTGGTCAAAACCTCTCATTATTTCCATAGTTTATGCTATCCTTTTTCTTATATGCATACCCACAAGTATATGTTCCAAACCAAGATACCCTCAAGACAAACAAGATTCATAAAAAATGATGAGGGGATTATTTATTTCATCGAATGCCTCACCTCACCATCTAATATGAGGGAGCCTTGGAAGTCTTATCCAAAATAGGAGGATAACCAAATGAGAAAGAGTGGTTGTGCTCCCCACTTTCACCTTTTGTGAAGTACTTTTTCAACCTCCACAATCAAGAAAATCAAAACCATCCACCCTCTTACCAAATTTAATGTTCAATCAGTGTAACCTAAAATGGACTTGAAGTTAGATCTTTTCCATACCTTCAATGTTTCATTTCTCATTCTTCTACCTGGAAATATACCTACTAGCACCAGGTCCATCATCTTCAATATCTCATTAAGCCTTATCTTTTATCCCATAAGTAGGTTGATAGGATCATACATATTTTTTACACATCTACGATGTTTTTCATTTCCTCCCACCCTCCACATCTTGTGACCCTAAGCTATTTGATATAGGTTTAGGAGAGCCACTCACATGTTGTTATTCCAACAATTCTCCAACGAATATTGACTCTATAAACCAATTGTTTATTTTGTCTATGCCATAGAAGGGGATTTCAAACTCTTTGCAAGTATAAACTACAGAAAAAGCATTGATGACACTATAATTAGACCATAATAACCTCCTTTACTCTCCTAACCTTTGGACTAAAGTCCAAGTATCTTCCAAATACGACCCAGCGTACTTCTTAGGTGGATTATCATCCCAACATTGAAAAAACTTGGGATTTACATTAACCACTCATGTCACCTCTACTCTTGATAGATCGTCATCCATCCCATATGTAGTGATTTGAAAATGCATGTTCCATTTCACCAATAATGGCTACAGTCTCCTCTTCCAATGGGTGTGACCCGAGGTGGGAGATCCTTCATGGATCTAACATGTCACTAGTTGTGTCGAGTATCGAGATGGATCATATATCTTGGCCCTCTGGGGGATTATCTATGTAATCCAACACTTTCTCCTCCAGAAATAACATATATGAAAACCCTTATGACCTCATATCATCCTTGTGACTGTTTTTATGCACCTTACAAAATCCATATGTTACATTCTTATGATACCCCTAGTTCCTTAGTCCAAGTTGTTATACTTTGTATTAAACAAGGAAATCCAATAATGTAATAAATACATAAGTTTGATTCCATATCCCACTCATTTACACTCTCATTATTCATTGACAACCATTGATATATAAATAAGTTATTCTATCAACATAGAAACAAGTTGACATAATAAAACAATAACAAAAATACAACAATTCATAAGAGACCTTCTTGACCCTCGAAACCCAAATGAGAAAACCAATATTCAATGGTTGTTTAGTACTTTTATTTTAGTAATCTCTAGTAGAGTTCAGTTCATGGCTCTATGGTCATTAAATAATTCACATAGCCGCTTCCCCTTTGCATTCTCTCTTATTGTACAAAAGATCCTTTGAGAATGAAAGTACAAGCAGAGATAGGGAGAGATGGGATAATGGCAAGGCCATGAGATAGAGCTTCCAGTTCTCATTCCTCTATCTCTTCTCTTCTATACTTTTATTTTTATTTTTATTAATTCATGTTTTATTTTATTTTTTCTTATTCCACTTTACTTTTCATTGTTTTTTACATAGTTACTAACCTTCCTTAATTGTTGAATTTCCTTACATATTTAAGCTTAGTTTGTGTTCATATCCATTTCATATCAAAAGAAACTTGGAAGAGATCATGGGGAGTGCATGGAGGTTGGGAAAATCCCAAAACAATTGTAAGAGGAACATGTAAACATTTTTGAAATTGGAAATTAGTGTGTTTTCCTATTACAACAATTTTGAGAAGCAACTTCATGCACCCACCCATATATAAAGTACAAATGTCTTTTGTTTAAATTTTACCAATATCTACACCCTAAAAAAATATTTTTATTCTTTTAAGGCCATAAAATCCTATGTCACCATGTGCCATCGTTCAAGACTATACACATATTTTTTAATTTTAAAAAATTATAAAAATAACAAAAATTACTCTAAACTTGTACAACATATTATATATATATATATATATATATATATATATATATATATATATATATATATATATATACTTTTTAACAAATTGCATCATTTTTGCACTAAATTACTACTATTAACATGAATTTATGCATTATATTTTGCAAAAGGAATAATAAGAAACTTATATGACTAGTGTATAATACTTCAAGCAATTCTAGATGGAGATTTTTTACTCCAACATGCTCTTGAACCAAATGAGATAGAAAGATATTCCATCAAACCAAATAAAAAATTGGAATCAAGACAAAGGGAAAAGACTTAGAGATCGAGCCATAACCACACCCAATGACCTCTATTCCTTCAACATCCCCCTCTTTATCTTCTTGAATTATCCATTTAAAGTTTGTCCATGTTCCAACCATAATTTTACATGAGGTGGAATCTAACACTACATCATATGAGTGACTCCAACTCTAACAGGAGGGCTTTAATATGAGAGCTCCCATCTTGTCTAGCCTCTCTATTTATGCTCTTGACATGGGTGAATCCAAGTGAGCATGGGTACATGCACCCCATGGGACTTGTCTTTGCTCCACCTCATAATACCTACAATAAAAAAAAAATCCTAAATAATTTGTAAATTATAGGTCATCTTATTTATAAATCAAAATAAATAATAAATATCAATATATTATTATTTAAAAACAAATCACAATATTAAATTAGTAAATAATTTGTAAAAAAAATTAAGTAGGGCTCAAAGTCATTATAATAATATATTCTTAAAAGCTCAAAATGTCATTTAGGGAATTGAAACTTGGGTGGGGAGGATAACAATCATTCCTCCCAATCAACCAAACTAAACCGAATTAAAAAGTATAATTTATAAATTACAAATCATCATATTTTATAAATCAAAAGAATAGTTAAATAGGAATTAAATAAAAATAAATAATTATATTTTAGGAAACATAATAAAATCTAAAAAATTATCTTGTAAAACAATAAATGTCTAGTATAATTTTTGGAAATAATTCATCTACCCTATTGTTTAATTGTTAAAAAGTCCAATTAATGAACTCCATTTAAGTGTTATGGTTAACTAATCTTAATTTTTATGGTAAAAAAAATAAAAATTAATATGTTTAAATTATTCTTATTATACATGTGTAAATTAAATATATAAATTTATTTATATTAAAATTTATAGCAGTTAAAACATCATGTAACATATTAAATCTTTTTTTTTTTTTCAATTTG
>JZKD02S1601183.1:234115-245070 GCA_000966675.3 Picea glauca
GCAAGGGTCCTCTGGAGAAAGCTCCAGAGAAGGAATCTCCTCCAACTTCTTAATAAACTTAGATGGAGGAGAAAGCATGGATTTAGCTCCTGCCGAACGGACTAACTCTTTAAAAGCTTCCAATGGATCTTCCATAGTCTTGGCAGTCGAATTTGCAGTCATCTTGGCAGGGCGGCGATCACCTGGGCTACCACTGTATGCGTGCGCACAGGACGCGCTGGATACGCCGAATCGTGCCCTGTATGGCGAGAGAGGGATGGGACTAGAACGACAGCTGCTATCGGAGCTCAGCGTACCTACAAACAAGGATTCAGAGCAATGGCGGCTAGGGTTTGGGCCCTAGCCGCTTTGGCGTTTCTTCTCGTTCCATCCGCGAGCCGTGTTCACGTTGAAAGGAGTTTCAGAAGATGGGGGTTCATATCCCGGTTAAATGCTCCTACAATGCAATGCAACTTAACATGCCCAATCACCGAATCAACACTCCCATTCAAGTGAGAAATGCCTTCGAGAGACTCGAACACAGGTCACACCGTCGTTACAAGAGCGACTTACCAATTCGGCTACTTACCCCACCTTATTTTTGTAATATACATATTAATAAAATCATACATATTAATAAAATCTTCTAACAAATTTTAAATAAAATCTTTTAATAAATTTTAAAATGTGATGCACATATTTATTGAAATGATTAAATAAATTTAAAATACAAAGCAACTATACATTATGATTAAATGAATTTAAAATACAAGGCAGCTCTAAACTTTAGAGTTATTAGAATTGGCTACGTCTTAGAGAAAACATTGTTTACAGTGACCGTTAGATCATAAAAATAATAACATCCAAAGATGAAATTATATCATTTCATGACTGTTAGATCATAAAAATTATTCAAAGATAGAAATTATATCATTTCAGTTACAGTGAGATTTTAATGGACGGAAATTATATCATTTCAGTTATTTAAAGAATTGAACATGGGTGGCGAGGATAATAATCATTCATCTCAATCACCCAAACTAAACCTAATTAAAAAAATAATTTATAAATTCCAAATTATCATATTTTATAAATCAAAAAAATCATTAAATATGAATTAAATAAAAATAAATAATTATATTTTAGGAAACATAATAAAATCTAAAAAATTAGATGACAAAACAATAAATTTATACTAATATAATTTTTTGAAATAATTAATCTATCCTATTGTTTAGTGTTTAAAAATTCAACTACTCAACTCCATTGTTTAGTTTTTAAAAATTTAAACTACTCAACTCCATTTTAAAAAAGTCCAACTACTCAACTCCATTTAAGTGTGAGTGGTTAATTAATCTTATTTTTAGAATTGGCTACGTCTTACGTCTTAGAAAAAACATGACCGTTATATCATAGCATCCAAAGATGAAATTATATCATTTCAGTTACAGTCAGATTCTAGCGGACGGATTTGAATTTTCAGCTATCGTTTATATTACCAATGGATGGTAAAAAGTTATTGTGATCTAGCGGAAGGATGGTAAAAAAGCTATCCTTAGCTATCATTTATATTAGCATTGGACGGTAAAAAATTATCGTGATTTAAGTTTTACCACCTTCCCATGAAAACGAAAACCAACAAACAATAATCTGAAAGGTATTAAATATTTTTTTCTTAAATTATTTTGATTTTATTTATATTCCATATTTTCAAATTATTTTGATTTTATTTATATTCCATATTTTCAAATTATTTTGATTTTATTTATATTACATATTTTCAAATTATTTTGTTATAAAATTTTCCAATATTTAGAAGTGTGATGCACATATTTATTAAAATTCTTAAATAAATTTAGAAATGCGATGCACATATTTATTAAATAAATTTAAAATACAAAGTAGCTATACTTTTTACAATTGTTGAATTGGCTAAGCGTTATAGAAAACATTGCCTACAGTGACCGTTAGATCATAACAATAACAACATCCAAATATGAAATTATAATCCTACCTCTAACATTTCAATGACACTCCCTCTGATATTTCAGTTACACTCAGACTCTAACGGCTCTCTCTGACATTTCAGTTACACTCAGACTCTAACGGACTGATTTGAATTTTCAGCTTTCATTTATATTACCATTGTATGGTAAAAAGCTATGTGATCTAACGGAACGAAGAGTTTAAATTTTTAAAACGTTATTCGATCTTCTTGATTGCTATCATAAGAGTTTGCCCACTCCTATCTTTGTAATGTAGAGTACTCTTGTGCTCAGGAGAGCTGGTGACTGATGCATATTATATTTGTAGATAACTGAGAGGGGAGACCACGGAAGAGCCGAGAGACATTTGAGGTCATTGGCTATATATAATGATCTGAACTGACTTTGTTTTTTGTTATATTAAATTTTATTTCACAGAAACAAACAGATCAGTCTGTGTTTGGGGCTCTGACTTACTATATAATGAAATTGTTGAAAGATCTTTATCTTTTTTCTCTCATGTGATTTGATTGATTTTACTATATCCATTTTCAATGTCACTTCAATTAGTCCATTGAATTTAGATTTCTTAATTTTATTTATATTAACTTTTTATCACAAATAGAAATACATTAGAGAGGATTATCTATGGTTTGTCTTGCTGGCTTCCCAAAAAAATCGTGCCCAAACTTGCATGGAATATCCCAGTTCATCCATTTCCCTTTTTCTCCTCATCGTTTATATCAACAAAATCCCATACATCCTGTAAATCCTGTAGTTCTATACATCCCATAGCTGTATACATCTGCTTAAGTGATGATTAAGGTTTAAGAAAGATCATAAATCTTGAAAGACACCTATTTCAGATAAAATGAACCAAACACACGGTGAGGCTACACTCATTGAAGACATATTACATATTTATATAGGAAAAGACTCTAGTGAGTCACTTACATGCAAACCAAAGACAACTAGACTCTTAATTAAGAACTGACTCTTAATACGCCTACAAGACTCTCAGAACTGAAGCTTATAACCGGTGCTTACAACTGTTGCTTTCTCCATTATTTCCAAGTCTCCCCCTTAATGGAGAATGGATTGAATTCTACACCTAACATCTCTCTAAACAGTTCAAACTTAATCTTTCCAAGAGGCTTAATGAAAATATCACCAGCATTTTCACTAGTATTACAATACACAAGAGTTATTTTATTTGACTGCAACTTTTCTCAAACAAAATGATACCGAGCTTTAACATGCTTTTTCCTTTCATGAAAAATCGGATTCTTTGCAATATTGATTGAACTTTGATTATTACATCTGATCATCGTAGGTTCCTTTCGTTCTTCTCCAACATCTTGAAGAAGTCTTCTTAACCAAACAACTTCACAAGTTGTTGCACACAAGGCTTTATATTCTGCCTCGGTAGAAGACAAAGCTACAGTAGGCTTCTTTTTAATGCTCCATCAAACAGCCTTGGATCCAATGTTGAACACATATCCAGTGGTTGATCTTCAATCATCCAGATTACCAACCCAATCAGAATCTGAATAACCTGTCAACTCAATCATCCAGATTGCCAGCCCAATCAGAATCTGAACAACCTGTCAACTCAACATCAGATGCATCAGTATATTTAATACCATAATCAAGTGTACCTTTTAGATACCTTAGTACTGCCTTTGCTGCATTCCAATGGCTTTCATGAGGTTTCACCATGAACTGACTTAACACACTCACAAAATATGTGTTTGAGATAATTCATACTACCCACCATCTGTCTATACACAGTGTCATTCACCTCCTTCAAACCATCATCACAAGAAAATTTCACATTCTATTGCATGGGAACAATAGAAGACTTACACTAATCCATTTTAAATATCTCAAGTAATTCTCTGATATACTTACTTGACAAACAAAAGTTTGGCCTGCATTTCTCCAAACTTCAAGACCTAGACAGTAATGTAACTCACCAAGATCTTTCATTTCAAATACCTTTGATCATTGCTCCTTGCTTTCATCAATTAACTTCTCTGCATTTCCTATAATTATTAAATCATCAACATATAATGAAATCAATACTATATACCCATGTTCATCAAATTTGGTATACAGATTTGGATCACTTTTGCTCCCCATAAAACCCCGTTGAATAAAGAAAGAGTCTATCTTCTCATACCATGACATAGGTGCCTATTTTAGTCCATACAATGCTTTCTTTAACTTGCATACTAAGTGTTATTGCCCCTTTTCAACTTGAACCCTTCAGGTTGAGTAAGGTAAACCTCTTCCTTTAACTCACCATTCAAAAATGCAGATTTAACATCTAATTGATGCAACTTCCAATGATACTTTGTAGCTAAAGTGATTAACATTTTGATAGTATTCTATTTAGCTATTGGTGCAAATGTTTCAGCATAATCAATACCTTATGTTTGTGAATACCCCTTTGCAACCAGTCTAGCCTTATACTTATCTATACTACCATCTGATTTAAACTTGGGTTTGTATATCCATTTGCATCCAATGGGCTTCTTATGTTTAGGCAATTCAATCAATTCCCAAGTATTGTTTTTCATTATAGATTCATATTGTTCCTCCATTTCATTTCGCCATTCGTCATGTTCATTCGCTTCATCAAAATTCATGGGTTATATGACATTTGAAATGCTACTCATTAGGGCATAGTCTTTATACCTCTGAGGAAGACAAATCTGTCATGAAGATCTTCTCAACTGATTATCTTCTCCCACTTTGTGAAGATCTGTCTTCACCTGTAGGTGAACTGTGACTACTGGAATTGTCCATATCACTAAGTCCTTGTTGTTGTTGTTGTTGTCGCTGCGGGGATGGTTGTTGTTGTCGCTGTGGGGATGCTTGTTGTTGTGTGGGTTGTTATTGCTTCTCTTCTTTAACTCTATCAAGAAGTCTCTGCCATTCCTCATGACTGTTTTCATCATGATTTCCTACTTCCTTCTTATGGAAAAGTACATCTCTACTTGCAAATACTTTGTGAGTAGAAGGATCAAACAGTTTGTATGCTTTAAATTCAAAACGACACCCAATGAAAATACATTTAGTGGCTTTAGCATCCAATTTCCTTCTATTCTCCTTTGGAATATGTGCAAAAGCCTTACACCCAAATACTTTCAAATTATTAACTACAGGTTTGGAACCATACAAGGCTTCGAAAGGAGTAACATCATCAAGACACCTTGTTGGACTTCTATTCTTTAAATAAAATGCAGTATTTATGGCTTTAGCCCAAAATGCATTTGAGAGATTCTTACTTTTCATCATACTACGTGCAGACTCTACCAATGTTCTGTTTTTCATTTCGGCAACTCTGTTTTGCTGTGGAGTGTGAGGTACTGTAAATTGTTGTACTATTCCATTATCTTTGCAATATTTGTTGAAGTCCCCTGATTTATACTCTCCCCCTTGATCTGAACAGAAGATTTTGATGGATTTTCTTGTCTTCTTTTCCACCATGGTTCTGAATTCCTTAAAGTACTCGAAAACATCACTTTTTCATCTAAGGAAGTAAACCCATGTGTATCTCGTGCAATCATCAATAAATAACAGAAAGTAAAATGCACCTCCTAAAGACCTAGTCTGCATAGGCCCACAAACATCAATATGCACAAGATCTAACACATCTTTCTTTTTCTTATCAGGATTAGAGGGGAATTCATCTCTGTGCATCTTTCCTAATGCACATCGATCAAAAGAAACCTTCTCATTTTTTAACATGGGAAGTCTTTCAACCATATTATTTTTCTATAATAACAATAAATCAGGATGATTGATGTGTCCATACCTTTGATGCCAAAGAATCTCTGTTGGCATCGTGGTAGAAGTCAGTGAATGATGTGATTTGTTGGTAACATCAAGTTTGTATAGACCTCATGCTTTGACTCCTGTTGCAACAGTTCAGAAGTGGTCCAACAGATCCTTCACTATGCAATAATTCTTGAAGAATTCAACCTTCAAGTTCTGACCTGTAATGGTGGACACAGAGATCAATTTTTTCTTTATTCCTGGCACATACACCACATTGTGAATGTGATGAACAATACCATTCGACAATGTCATAGGAATGTCTCCATATCCCTTGATTTGATGAGCACGGTCATCTCCAAGATATATGCTGGCACCATTCTTTGCTTCTTTTAAAATTAGCATACCAATTTTTATTACCAGTCATATGTACTGATGCTCTAGAATCCACAAACGAGGCATCAAAATCATATGTTTCAGCAGATAAAGCAGCATTATACACAAACAGCTTAAGATCCTGTGAGTCAAAATTCATGGGTTCATTAATATCATCACTAGCAATAAATAATCTGTGATCTTGTTTTGAAGATTTTTCTACATAATGACCTGAATGTGTTCTAGGTTTATTCCTAGCCTCATCACTTTTCTTCTTATGATAGTCTTTAATCATATTTCCAGGTCGACCATAATAAAAACAACTCTTAGACTCATTCCTATCAGATTGCATACCTTGATTTGGAGATTGTCTTCTCTACAATGAACTGCCATTCTTCCATGAATCACCTCTCTGCCATGAACTGCCTTTCTTCCATGAACCACCTCTCTGCCATGAACTGCCTCTTCTGCCTCTTAGTCTCGATCTCCCTCTTGCAGATCTATTATTTGCCCACAGTACCAAATCTTTACTCGGAGGCTTCATATTCTCACGCCTCTCTTCCTCTTGCAACAAAATATCTGTCAGTTCTTCAAACGTAGGAGGTTTCTCCCTTGATGCAAGACCTGTTATGAACATATAATAGTCTTATAGCATACGATTTAAGGTAATAGTCACTAGATCAGTATTGGAAACAATTTCCCCTATATTTACTAGGAACAAAATGCGATTTGTGTTGCTAGTTTCATAAAATGCTTTAAGAGATGTCCATGTTGCAACAAAAGTTGTAGCGTCTCTAATATGTGGAATTATGCTATCTTTAACTGACATGCACAACAATACCTTTGCCTTGTTTTCACGCTTCTCCTAGTCTTGGATCTGTGTTGTTGTCGCACCTGCAGTCGCATCAGGTTTCAGTTCAGTTCCCTTCGTAATGTTCCAGACACCATAGTCCTCCATGAGCGTCTGCATCTTGAATTTTCAGTTAATGAAGTTCTATCCATCTAACTTGTTGGCTTCATTGAGGTAGGTCTTTGCCAGCATATTCGTCATCGCTGCAATTTAGTCTCTGCAAGAAAATCACCAAGGATATGCAACTTTTTGTCGCTCTGCCTTTGGATACCACTGATATGACTCAATCTCGGCTCTCAACTTTCACACACAAAATCTCACAAATAATATTCTCTTGAATAAACTTTAATATCCACTTATACATCAAAATAAACCCCACTTTGAATAAAAATCCACTTCACAATTTCTTAAATCTCTTACCCTCTTTAATAAACTTCTTTATAGTCCATATAAATTTTTAAACTCCACATGCATACACTTTATCCATGTTTAATAAGAATAATAATAAATGAATAACTCCCTTTTCTTATTTGCATGTATAAGATAAAACTTCTTATTCAAAACTCACCACCACTCTATATAAGTTTTGAATGCACTTTTTTATTTTTAAATGCTCAAAAAATAAAAAGCACTTATGCATCGAAGCTCTCTCACCACACATGCATTCAAAACTTCACTACCACACACATGCATTCAAAACTTCACTCACCATTATGCATGCAAGCTCTCTCACCACCCATGCATTCAAAACTTCACTACCGCACGCTTGCATTCAAAACTTTACTCACCATGCAAACTTCACGGTTAAAAATAGATGCCCACAATTGGTAGCTCAACTTGGTTATGAATTAAACTCAACCTCACGCTCCAACCTCATGCTGCACCCAAACTCACGCTGCACGCTCACACTGGAGTTGATTGTGGGGAGTCCTGGAAGAGTCTGCACCTCACCCTTTATTTGGCTACAGGGAGTTTGCTTCTCTCAAGTACTTCGACTGTGGGAATGTCCAAATATTTCCACACTGTAAAGTTATCTTGGTCGTGGAAGTTTTTTCGTTTTCTATGCATGGAGAGGCCGAGTAGTATGCCCCCGCACCCTATTAGAGGAGGGACCTACGAACCTCTATAATTTTCGCACTTCACTCCCATGGCTTTGATACCAAGATAAAATATACAAACCAAACACACGGTGAGGCTACGCTCACTTCTCTACTATTCAATGAAGATGGATTACATCTTTATATAGGAAAAGACTCTACCGAGTCGGTTACATGCAAACCAAAGACAAATAGACTCTTAAATAAGAACTAACTCTTAACACGCCTACAACTGACTCTCACAACTGAAACTTATAACTGGTGCTTACAACTGGCGCTTTCTCCATTATTTCCAAGTGTTTCCAGCTTGACAATGCAAGCACCAACATTTATAACTAAGAGTCATTGTTAGAAAATGGACAGTCGGTACAATATCTCATCAAGTATATTTCAATATCAAATGAATTGAAGTGAGGGTGTGATGAATGACCTACTCTTGATATTGTCCATCATGACACTCCAAGCAAACAGGCAGGCTGAGAATCACTTTTTTAAAATTCAATAGATTATACTATTGGCAACTTGTCAGTGGGGTGCCTAGGCTTGATTCCCAGTATTTTGGTGCTACCCTCTCTCAACTACCATGGAATCCCCCAGCATTTTGGTGCTACCCTCTCTCAACTACCAGGGAATCCCCAGACCTCCTAGGAGATTGACCCCACTCCAACCAAAAAACTGATGAGTCTTTGCGCACAGAAACAAACTAATCGAAATTGCAGTCAATACTTCCTCCCAACAGAAACAAAATGAGAAAACACTAGTAGAAAAAGCCATCCACTTCTTACCTCTTCCAAAGATAGGGCCATCACCACTCGGTTGAAGTAATGTTTTCCGATTGTCATCCACTCAAGGAATTTACAGGCTCAAATCCCTGAGAATTCATTCACAGTATAAATACCGCCATATCCTATCCATTCATGTTAATCTATGCTATGTTAGTTGTCTATTATATATTTGAAAGATGTTAATTCCCCAATTGGGTCTCCATGAAAATACTATATTTAATTTCTCTATCATTTACAAAAATAGATGACTAAACTCAGACAAATGCTACATGCAATCAACAATTACAAAATTTGATTTCTAGAAATGAAAATTAACCTGTGCTGATTCCAATTACTTCGATAAGGAAATGACTGAGAGGCCTCCTCCCTTCGAGAACAAGAAAAAACAAAAGGAAAGAACAATTTGTCTGCCAATGATTAGTGAATGAATTGAAAATATCTCACCTAGATACCCTTAGATTTTCCATTCTATCAATTTGTAGAATTGGTATGTGCCTTTCCTTTATCAATGAAACACACATAATTAACTGGGGTCTGTGTTTTGTTTGGATATTTTTTCTAGAGGAGATTTGTACTTATCAAAATATTAAACAAATACATTTTCTTGGGAACATTTCCTTTAAATTAAAAGTAAATTTAAAAATAAATATACCCCACACGTAACCAATAAAATGTGAATTTGAAATATGTCGGCATAGTCATCATTAGTATTGTGTGGGATAAGGGTTTCAAAAATATTAAAAAAATTTATTTTCATGTGGAATACAATTGGGAACATTGCCTTTAAATAAAAAGTAAATATACCCCACAATTAACCAATAAAATGTGAATTTGAAATATGTCAGCACAATCATCATTAGTATTAGTATCGTGTGGGATAAGCGTTTGTACCCTCACCATATTTATTGGAGCAACATCTTTCCAATTGATGTACTTATAATGGATGTTCATATTTATAGGACAATTTGTAAAAGTTGTAATTGATGTTCATATTTATAGGACAATTTGTAAAAGTTGTCATTGGCATTGTTATGTTCCTCTCTACACTTGGTATAGGGTAATTTTAATTTTAAATTAGGAGTTAAAATTTGTGCTACCATTTCAAGTTTTGAGTTATAACCTGTCATATCAATTTTAGGGTTGGTTAGACGTTGTTTTAATCAATTTTTGGTGATTTTTGGTGACACTCAGTCCCTTTGGTTGGTCTTCCAATTATGTTGACTTTCTTACTGGAGTTTTTACCAGCCTTAGAAAATAACCTAAATCTTGTTTCCATTGAGCATCAACCCTACCTTGTTGCAATGGATCATTTAAACCAATTCCTCTTTTCTACCAAAAAAATATTGCAAAAAACAACTATTAGGTCTAGCAACTCCATTTTTATCTGCTCTCTAAGTTTTACTATAAGTGTTATTTTGTAGAATTTCATTATTTTGTAGAATTTCATTTTTATTATTTTGTAGTTTAATTTTTTAGTCAATAAATTTAAGTTTATTAAAAATTTAAAAGATTATAAAATTTTGTATATTTTAAAATAAATAATGAGAATAATAATTGATTTTTTTATTACATATAAATAATATAAATAATAATTCCTTATATTTTCTAAATTATATTAGATTACATTTGTAGAAGTCGTGTTACATTATTGTAAGGATTATTTTGTATATATATTTTCCATATTTTCTCTTAATTGATAATTTGGGAGTACATGATATAATTTTAAACATAGTACGATATAAAAGACTAAACATTTTTAATAGTATTTTCTCCTTTTTAAATAGATTTATTTTTTTATAAGGAGTTATTATTTATATTTCCTACATTAGATTGGTTTTGGTTGAAACATACAACTTTTCTTAAATTATAATATAAAGCTTATTTTGTATATAGATTTTTAAAAATGATTATTGTGAATACAGTTTCATTTTTTTTTAAAGGTTTTATATAGTGTTATAATAATAAAAAAAATAGAATATACACTTTATTTTGTATGCAGGTTTTAAAAAATGATAATTAGGACTATAGATTGAACCTTTCTTTATAGGTTTTATAAATTGTTATAATAGAGAGAGAGACATGGAAGGGTAGAGAGAGGGAG